>JAABOM020112016.1:0-24071 GCA_011800125.2 Solanum clarkiae | reverse complement strand
TAGAACAATTGCACTCTAGGTCCCGAAACTTAATTAATTTAATCCGATTGAGGACGTTTGGGGTTTACGCTAAATTATGGGTCCTAACAAAGGAATCTCGAACAAGCCTCTTAACGTATCACATACACATCCTTGGTTGCAGAAGCAAAATAAATAACAACAAGTAACATAGAACATAAGAGAAGCGGGAGTAAGGGAGTCTTTTATAATAACATAAGCATAATGGGAGTCAAGATCTTTAATATAACCAACATTTATCCAATGATATCTCTACTAGTAGATGGGGCGGGGCCCAACACATCTCCCGGGCTCACCTTCATAGATAAATATCCAAAAAATACAAGATATAGTCTTACATAAACATGAAAGAAGATAGATATTTTCCCCGGATATGAGGACTCACCAAAAGATAACTTGAACGATCCGTCTAGCCACGTGGAGGAGGAGGATCAATAGGAACTCTGATTCCTACATGGTGATATCAAATGTAGGCATAGAGTATGTGTTAGTACTTGGAATGTACTAAGTATGCGAGGTGCAATGTAACAAGAATCATAATCCAAATCAATCAAGATGCTTAATGATAATCGCCAGACACGAGCTCAAATGACATGTATAATCAATGCGTAGGCTAAAACATATATGGAAATAATCATACATGCATAACTTGTGTAACACCATAATTTGACATGAGTAGTTCATTGAAATACCTTGTACTAAAGGGTGAGGCATACAACTTCGTTCATAACCCCTTTTAGTAGGTAATTGATAGTACATAAGAGTGGAGATATAGCATAGGTTGCAACCCCTTCATGTGAGCATAAGACAATGTATAGTGTTAAGTCGTACATGAGGGTAAGACACACAACTTAGTTCATAACCTTTTCACGAAGACATTTGCATTGTACTAGAGGGTGAGACACACAACTTAGTTCATAACCCCTTCAAGTAGGCTTCACAACTCATATGAGCATAAAACATAGCATAAGGGCAATAATTCACTTGTAGAACATAGAAACCTCACCATGAATTCAACACATGCTTGGGAGCCCATAACTTAATAAGAAGAACACTTATCATAACTGATATCTTATCAAAATCATACCATAATACATAATTGGCGGGGTTAACCTACATCATAATTTCCAAAATAATCCAATGTCATGAATGTAAATGCCATGAACGATGTGAGGAAAGCATGGGTAATTAGGATTCAATCTAAAATCAACATTATAATATGAAATTAAAGCAAATTCATAATTAAATCCCCATTTGAAATAATAATATAATCACCCATGAATAAATAAGCCTTGAAAGGGACATACATATTCATAATTTCATAAATTCAATATAAATCACCATTTTATAATTTAAATCAACTTAAAATCAGTAAACAAACACAACTCATACATTATTGAATTTAATCAATCATAATAATGAAAATCCCTATTTAAAGTGAACTTAAATTCATGAAAAGTGCTAGAAAAGTTTGGTGTCTCTTTGGTTGAAAGGAACCAAAGATCAAACCCACATACCTAGATCCAATGAAGAAATCCCAAAAGAATTTGAAGAAGATTTGAGTCAGTCTTGAATCCCCAAGCTTGAATCTCACAAGTGTTCTTGAGAGGAGTTTTTGAGTGAGTGTAGAATGAGAAAATGAATTGAATAATTTGAATAGGGTTTTAGGTTATTAGGAAACCTTAAGATAGCATAGGAAGTCCCAAAAGACCAATAGGATAAATTGAATTTACGAAAATACCATTAATAAAATAGATATAAAAATTTGATCGTAACCACTTCAAAGAAGGGTACACGGACTGTGTGACACTACACGGTTCGTGTACAGTGCCCGTGAACCCACACTTAAACAAAATTCTGGAAATTGGAACCTTGACTCAACACTTAGAATTTTTTAGCACAAAAGTGAGTTCCACGGTAGGCCATACGACCCGTATGCCTTCACACGGTTCGTGTGAAGGGTTGTAGCACCAACCTTAGCAAAACAACTTCCCATTCCACACCTTGAAGACCCCATAGCTGGCCACACGACTAATGAGCCTCACCATGGTTCGTAGGGCGGGTCATGGCACCTTCATTAGCCAAAAGTACCACTTTTCGTACCACGAGCTAATCAACACATGAAACTTATCCAACATTGAAGGCTACATGGCTAGTCACACGGCCAGTGGCAAGTTACACGGCCAGTGGGCCAGGCCGTATCCCATGCCTTAGCACCAAAGCTCCCCAAATCCCAAAATTCAAGGCCAAGCGTTGTACCACTGGAGGCCACACGGCCAGTGCCAAGGCACACGACTTGTGTGGTCTTCCTTGGGACTACACTTGGCCCAAATTTGGTCCAAAAACAAAGCTTTCAAGTTCTTATGATGTCGTAAAATCGGGTCATTACATCATCTCCCCATTGGGAACATTCATCCTCGAATGTGCAAGAACAAGGCTTGAAAGGCTTGACTTAATTCATGAAACTTCCAATACACAAGATACAGTGCATCATTCATCATTTGAAAATCGTAAAGTCATTAAAACTCATGCCAAAAAATAATAAAATCATCCAAAACATCATAAAACTATTTTAATGCACATCTAAGCATGTCATGCAGTGAGACTCAAGAATAAAAGGATTAGGACCAATTAGAAAAGGAAGAACTTAATACCTTAGACTTGAGTAGATTGGAAAAGATGGGGATATCGTTTCATCATGTCCAACTCCGCCTCCCATATGGCACTTTCAACTTGATGATTCCTCCAAAGGACCTTGACGGATGCCACATCTTTGTTTCTTAACCTCTTCACTTGCCTATCCATTTTTTCTAGCGGGACCTCCTCATAGGTCAAGTTATCCTCCACAACACCTACAATCTCCAAAGGTACTATAGCACTTGGGTCACCAACACAATTCCTCAACATAGACACATGAAAGACCGGATGAACCATACACATATCCGTAGGCAACTCTAATTCATAGGCAACCTTACCAATTTTTCTCAAGATCCTATAGGGTCCCACAAACCTTGGCTCAATTTACCTTTCTTGCCAAACCGGACCATACCCTTCACGGGTGAGACCTTCAAGTAAACCCAATCACCAACATTAAATTCAAGGTCTCTCCTTCTTACAACGAAGTAGGACTTTTGCCTAATCTGAGTCGTCTTCAACCTCTCCCTTATCAACCTCACCTTCTCCAAAGCTTCCATAACCAAATCCGGACCTAACAAAACCATTTCCCCCATATTAAACCACCTAACCGAGGATCTTTAACGCCTATGATACAAAGCCTCAAAGGGGGCCATGCCAATGCTAGAGCTGTAGCTATTGTTATAAGCAAACTCAATGAGTGGAAGATGTTCATCCCAACTACCCTTGAACTCCAAAACACAAGCCCTAAGCATGTCCAAGATTTTGAATTGTCCTTTCGACTTGACTATCCATTTAAGGATGAAAAGTCGTGCTAAGCTTGACGTTGGTGCCAAGATCCTTTTGGAAGGATCTTTAAAAATGAGAAGTGAATTGAGCACCACGATCTGAGATAATGGACAATGGTACCTCATGCAATCTAACCAACTCATGAATATATAGCTTGGCATAATCCTCGGTACCATAAGTGGTTTAGAAAGCGAGCTGACTTTGTCATTCTACTAATGAAAACCCAAATATAATCAAAGTGCTTCCTCGTCTTTGGCAAAACAATCACAAAATCTATGTTGATCTCTTCCACTTCCATGTAGGAATTTCTATGTCTTGCTCTAGGCTACCCGGTTTTGGTGTTCGGCTTTCACTTATTGGCACTTGTGACAACCGGCTACAAATTTCGCAATATCACTCTACATACCACCCCATCAATAAATCTCCTTCAAGTCTCTATGTATTTTTGTAGAACTGGGTGGAATAGAATAGGATGAATGATGGCCATCTTTCAAAATCAATTCCCTTAAGTCATCAACATTAGGCACACATAGCCTACCTTGGTACCTAAGGGCACCACCTCCCCCTTAGGAGAAAACCTCCACCTTACCATCCTTCACCAAAGCTTTCAATTCTAGTAAGGCGGGGTCAAAGTCTTGTTTGGACTTGACCTCTTCAATTAAAGAAGATTTGGATCCATCAATAACCACCACACCTCTATTTTCAACTTCATTCAACCTAACCACCTCCTTATTGCCATCATCAATGCGAGCTACACTTCCCATGGACAATATACTTAGAGCTCGGCTACGATATTTGCTTTGCCGAGATGATAGTGCATACTCATGTCATAATCCTTAAGGAGCTCTAATCACCTCCTTTGTCTCAAATTAAGATCTCTTTGTGCGAACACATATTGGAGACTCTTGTGGTCGGTAAATAAATCTACATGAACACCATATAAATAATGATGCCATATTTTCAAGGCAAACACCACAGCTGCCAATTCGAGGTCATGCGTGGAATAATTAAGCTCATGCACCTTTAGTTGCCGAGAAGCATATGCTATAACCTTGCAATTTTGCATTAGTACACACCCCAAACCAATCCATAAGACATCACAATAAACCACAAACCCTTTTAACCCTTCCAGTAAAGCCAAGATAGGATCGAAGATGAGCTTGTCTTTCAAAGTTTGAAAACTTCTTTCACATTCATCAGTCCAAACAAATTTGCCTTCTTTTACGTCAATTTTTTCATAGGATTGCAATTGAAGAGAAATCATTCACAAATCTCCGATAGTACCCCACCAAACCCAAGAAACTCCTACTATCCATTACGGTCAAGGTCCAAGGCCAATTCCTTATCACTTTCGTCTTCTTAGGGTCCATTTTAATTACATCAACCGACACACATACCCCAAGAATGCAACCTCTTTCAACCAAAATTCACATTTATCAAATTTTGCAAATAACTTTTTATCTCTTAAAATTTGCAACACCACTCTCAAATAATTGACATGTTCTTCATCCCTTCGGGAATAAATCAATATGTCATCTATGAAGACTATCACAAATATATCAAGGTAGGTTTAAAGACCCTATTCATAAGATCCATAAATACCGTTTCTATATTAGTTAACCCAAATTACATCATCACAAATTTAAAATGCCCATACCTAGTTCAGAAAGCCACTTTGGTAATATCACATTCCTTCACTATCACTTGGTGGTATCCGGACAGAAGATCAATCTTAGAAAAATAACTAGCCCCTTGTAGTTGATCAAATAGGTTATCTATCCTTGGTAGAGTATACTTGTTCTTTAAAGTGACCTTATTGAGTTACTAGTAGTCGATGCACATTCTAACTGAGTCGTCTTTCTTTTTCACAAACAACACCGGTGCACCCCAAAGTGGCTTACTAGGCCTTATAAACCCCTTCTTCAACAAATTCTTCAATTGATCCTTCAACTCCTTTAACATCACTGGGGCCATACGGTAAAGAAGAATGGAAATAGGTTGTGTATCGGGGAGGAGGTCTATACCAAAGTCTGTTTCCCTTTCGGGAGGAACATCGGGAAGCTCATAGGGAAAGACATCAAGAAACTTGTTGACCACCAGAACCAACTCAATAGGAAGGACCTTAGACTAAACATCCCTAACCCTTACAAGATGGTAAATGCAACCCTTAGAAATCAATTTCCGAGCCTTAAGATAAGAGATGAACCTACCCTTAACCACCGAGTTATGACCTTCCCACTCAAAGACGGGCTCATTAGGAATTTGAAATCTAACTTTATGTGTTCTACAATCAATGGAAGCATGATATGCATGTAGCCAATCCATCTCAAGAATAATGTCAAAATCCACCATGTCAAGTTCAACGAAATCACAAGGCAAGACTTTATGCAATATAGACATGGGACAATCCCTATAGGCCTTTCTATCTATAATGGACTCACTAACGGGGGTAGATACCTCATAGGGTTCACACAACAATTTAGAGCACACATGAAGTTTAGTAGCAACAAAAAGAGTAATGAAGGAAAGAGTGACACCCGGATCTAACAAAGAATACACATCATAATAAAAAACTTTTAACATATTGGCAATAACATCAGATACCTCATCTACTCCTTGCTCCCTTGAAGAGCATAAAATCGATTATGACGTTGAGCACCCCCATGTTGGCCACCTTGGGCCCTTTGATGAGCACCTTGTCCTTGAGGACGACTATCCTTGTCCTTGTTTTGAGCATTGGGACAATCAACAATCTTGTGGTCTACTTTCCCACACCTATAGCAAGCATTCAAATCCCTCAAGCATTAGCCATTATGATTCTTTCCACGTTTTGGGCACCTTGGAAAACTTGCCCCATCATTACCACCGTGGAACCTTGGGTTAGGCACCCCATCATTAACAAACCTTTTGTTTGGAGAATTAGAGGACCCTTGACCTTAAAATTTGTGACCTTGTTGGAAATGGCCATCCTTAGCACCTTGGAAACCACCATCAAACCGAGCCCTCTTGGACTCCCTACTTCTCCTCTTTCTAATGTTCTCCCCCTCAAGTTGTTCGATGTAGGTCATAAGTCGAGATAGGTCCATGTCACCCAAAAGTATAGAGGTACGACACTCTTTATTCACCAAATCGGACCCCTCCGACACAAACTTGTTCATTCTTGATCTTGGACGGCAACCAAATGAGGAGCATACTTTGAGAGCTTGTTGAATTTGAGGGAATACTCCCTCACACTCATGGAGCCTTGTTTGAGGTTCATAAATTCTATCATCTTTGCCTCTCTCAACTCAATAGGGAAGAAGTGATTGAGGAAGGCGACCTTGAATGCTCCGAAGGATTGTCATCATTGTTTCCCCTCCCCAATTTCTATTGAGCAAATCAAATTTGAGCAACACCTTTGAGTTGGTAGCCACAAGCTCCACTTTCTCTTCCTAAGTCACCTCCATGATAGAAATCACCTTATACACCTCATTAATTAACTCTTGGGGGTCCTCTTCTGGTTTAGAACCATGAAACTCCTGAGGTTCATCCTTGTAAAGTCCCTCACCCTTGAGGCCGGATTTGGATCTTGAGGAGCTTGGGCTCCTTGATTCAATTGATTGGACATAATATGTGCCAACATAGTGATGGCATTTCAGAACTCAACTTGTGTAGCCCTTTCTCCTTGAGGAGCTTAATAAGCTGGACCCTCCTCGGGTGTGCGGGTCGTCCGTGGTCTCTCTCTTTGTAGTGCCATGATCTGGAAGAGCAAAAGAGTGTTTGTTAGGGGAGGAAGCCTTCTTTCTAACCCTAGAGCACGACGTAGATCATAAAGAAGTGAAACATTTCCTAAAATGCCTCATAGCCTCCTATTCATAGCTGTGGCGTGCTTCATAACCATGAACAAGACTCTACTTGATGTGCTATGTTGGATTTCTGAGGACCATTAACAACCTGTTCTCTCTGATACCAAGCTTGTCACAACCCAAGGCTAGGGCTGACACAGCGAATGAGGAACCCAAAAGAACCCCGAACAAGCCTATTAACGTATCACATACACATCTTTACTTATAGAAGCAAAATAAATAAACATGTAATATAAAACATAAGAAAAGCGGAACTATGGGAGTCTTTCATAATAACATAAGCATAATAGAAGTCAAGCTCTTTAATATAACCAACATATTATCCAACAACACCTCTACTAGTAGATGGGGCGAGGGCCAAGACATCTCCCGGGCTCATCCTCATAGATAAATATCCAAAATATACAAGATATAGTCTTACATAAACATAAAAGAAGATAGATATTGTCCTCAGATATGAGGTCTCACCAAAAGCTAATTTGAACGATCCGTCTCGCCACGTGAAAGATGAGGATCAATGGGAGCTCCGGTTCCTATATGGTGATATCATGTAGGCATAGAGTATGCATTAATACTTGGAATGTACTAAGTATGTGGGGTGCAATGCAACAAGAATCATAATCCAAATCAATCAATATACTTAATCATAATTGTCAGACACGAGCTCAACATGACATGTATAATTAATGCTTAGGCTAAAACATATATGAGAAAATCATATATGCATAACTTGTGTAACACCATAATGTGACATGAGTAGTTCATCGAAATACCATATATTAGAGGGTAATACATATAACCTAGTTCATAACCCCTTCGAGTAGGTAATGGATAATACATGAGGGTGGAGATATAGCATAGGTCGTAACCCCTTCATATGAGCATAAAACAATGTATAGTTTTAAGTCATACATGAGGGTAAGGCACATAACTTAGTTGTCACGACACGACCTAGTGTCTGGGAGTGACACGATGAATGGGAACCCTAGAGTCACCAAACAAGACTCAAAATACCAAAACTCACATTATAGATTCGGAAGTGTATTCAAAGTAAACACATAGTTCTAAGGGACGGAAAAGTAGGACTCATGCTATGGGGGTAATTCGGGACTTAGGATCTTTCACATCATATCATTTAATCAAATCATAAGTCTCATAACCAAATCATATAACGATGACCAATAGGTAACCAAGCCACAACATAGACTTCAACCATAGCACTTAACATACAATGTAAAGGAGTTTACATGGTATCCAACATTACCTCTAACTTAAGATAGGTCGGGGGCCAAGACATACCCTGGGCTCGTCCTCAAAGTATGTAACATAGATAAAAATAAATACTCCAGGTAGAAGGATGATGAATTATCCTTGGAAGACAGGACCATCACAACAAACAACCTTGGAATCCGAGCTAAGTGTCGTACGGTGGATGATCAAAGTCCTCGGTCCCTACATGGTGAGATCATATTGGCAAAAGTATGCGTTAGTACATTTGTATATACTAAGTATGCATGATGTAATTTATGTAACTTACCAACATGCACTTCAATGTTAGATGACAAGGGTACATCATATAGAAAAGATCATATATCAAGAGAATAGTATACAATATGCTATAAAACCAATGATGCATGAAATGCAGTGCTCATATATAGTGGGGATGTGACCTCAACAGATATGAGTAAGATCAAGCGAGCTATTACTTGGAATCCCGATGAAATTCCCTCATTGGTAAAGAGGTGGTCTACTTGCTAAAGGTAAACCATACTCCACCTTACGGGAACACATCCCATTTTGTATAAAGCAACCTTCCTTACGGGAACATATCCCATTTCAGATAGGATTTCCACATATAGCATATCATGTCATATTATACTTCACCTTACGGGAACCTATTCCATTTCGTATAAAGCAAGCTTCCTTACAGGAACATATCCCATTTCGGATAGGATTTCACATAACCTATATTAGGCACATAGTTCAAGGAAAGAAAGAACTCTCTCAATCTATCGGTGCTAAGTTATCATCCCACAAGAATACTTATAATAAACATATACATGCTTTCAAAGAGGAGTAAGTCTCATCAAAATATTTCAATGCATTCTTATGCCTAAAGGCCAAATATTATTCATAATAATTCATATTTAGGCTCAACTGCAAAAATCATAGTTCGTACCAAAATACTCATGCATAGGATTAACTCATTCATACATTCATAATGGTGAAAGCACCCATAATGCTCCAAGAGCCATAACCAGTAGACATTTATGTGATCACATTCTTGTCATAACCATAATCTTATCAAAATCATATCATAGAACATAATTGGGCTTAACCCACTTCATAACTTCTATAATAATCTAATGTCATGAATGCAAACGTCATGAATGATGTGAGAAAGGCATGGGTAATTAAGATTCAATATAAAATCATCATTATAATGAGAAATTGAAGTGAATACACCATTAAATCCATATTTAAATCTTAAATAAGATTACCCATGCATAAACAAGCCTTAAAAGGGGACATGCATATTCATAATTCCATAAACCCAATGTAAATACTTAAATCAATTCACAATCAGTAAATAAATATAACCCATATATTAATTGAATTTAATAAGCAAAACAATTGAAAACCCAATTTAAAGTGGGTAAAATTCATAAAAGTGCTAGAAAAGTTTTGAGTCTCTTTGATTGAAAGGAACCAAAGATCAAACTTTAATACTTAGACCGAATGAAGAAATCCTATGAGAATTTGAAGAAGATTTGAGTTAGCCTTGAATCCCCAAGCTTGAATTTCTACCAGTGTTCTTGAGAGGTGTGTGAGAGTGTTTTTCAAATGAGAGAAGTGATTTGAATATATTGAATAGGTTTAGGTTATTAGGGAACCTTAAAATAGCATAGGAAGTCCCAAAAGTCATTAGAATAAGTTAAATTTACGAAAACGTCATTAATGAAATGAGTTGCAAAATTGCACGTCACCACTTCAAGAGAGGGTTCACGGACCGTGTAGGATTACACGGTCCGTGTACCCATCCGTGAGACAATACTAAGAAAATTTTGCTTGACGGAAGTTCAAAAATGGAAATCCCATACTTGGAAAATTTTTACAAAATTAACCACATGGAGGACTTCACGGGTCGTGTGAGGTCACATGGTCTGTGTGACTACCTGTATGAACACACTTAGGAAAAATTTCTGAAACTTTCTTCAAAACAAGGTGGTTCAAAGAAGGTTTCACGGACCGTATAGGGCTTCATGGGTCGTATAAGCTCCCGTATGAAGGTACCAAGTCACGATACCTGATTCCATACTTAGAATAAAATTTTGGAAGGAATTGTGTGATGGCACACCCACGCGGTTCGTGATAAGCCACACGGCCCATATGGGTGCCCGTGTGGCTTGCCTTGGAAAAATAGAGGCAACACAGCGTAGGAGGGCTTTACTAAAATGGGCATAAATTCTTCGTTTGAACTCGGAATGAGGTGAAACTAGATGCATTGGAAAGCTAATTCAAAGGTCTTCAATTTGATAGGTCATAGCTCACCTATTTCCCCTTGTCCTAAGAGATATAACCATTTAAAGTTGGCCCTTCTATTGATACTTATGAAAATCTTGGCCAATAAAATTCCTTTAAACTTGGATTGATGTAGGAGACCCATGATGGCCTTAAACAACATACATAAGCTTGAATTGAGGGCTTGAAGGTGAACTTAGATTGAACTTGGAGGTTCCATGGGAATCCCCCGGTTAAAGTACGAAAAGAGGATTCAGAAAGCGTTTGAGCGAGTGAATGAGAAGCTAAGTGTTTAGAATAAGAACGAATAGTAATGAAGGAGTTTAAATTGATTTAGGGGGTCCCGTATAGGGGTCACAAAAATCGTGGAGGCTTCCATAAGGTGTCACCTTGGCCCAAAACATTCCGGAAACAAATTCCAAGCATCGCTAAAGCTATACAAAAATTCGAGTCATTACATAAGTTCATAACCCCTTCATATAGACATTTGCCTTGAACTAGAGGGTGATGCATACAACTTGGTTCATAACCCCTTCTAGTAGGCTTCATAACTCACATGAGCATAAAATATAAAATAAAAGCTCAATAATTCACTTGTAGAACATAGAAACCTTACCATGAATTTAACACATTCTTGAGAGCCCACAACTTAATAAGAAGAACACTTATCATAATCTATATCTTATCAAAATCATACCATAATACATAATTGGGTTTAACCCACTTCATAATTTCTAAAACAATCTAATGTCGTGAATGTAAATGTCATGAATGATGTAAGGAAAGCATGGGTAATTAGGATTCAATCTAAAATTAATGTTATATTATGAAATTAAAGCAAATCTATAATTAAATCCCCATTTGAAATCATAATATAATCACCCTTGTATAAACAAGCCTTGAAAGGGATATACATATTCATAATTTCATAAACTCAACGTAAACCAACATTTTGTGATTTAAATCAACTAAAAATCAGTAAATAAACATAACTCATACATTATTTGAATTTGATAAATCATAATAATGAAAACCCCTATTTCAAGTGAACCTAAATTCATGAAAAGTTCTAGAAAAGTTTGGGGTCTCTTTGGTTGAAAGGAACCAAAGATCAAACCCACATACCTAGACCCAATAAAGAAATCCTAAAAGAATTTGAAGAAGATTTGAGTTAGTCTTGAATCCCCAAGCTTGAATCTCACAAGTGTTCTTGAGAGGAGTTTTTGAGTGAGTGTTGAATGAGAGAATGAATTGAATAATTTGAATAGGGTTTTAGGTTATTAGGAAACCTTAAGATAGCATAGGAAATCCCAAAAGACCAGTAGGATAAATCAAATTTACGAAAGAATCATTAATAAAACAAATAGAAACATTTAGCAGTAACCACTTCATGGAAGGGTACATGGACCGTGTGACACTACACGGTTCATGTACAATTTCAGTGAACCCACACTTAAACAAAATTATGGAAATTAGAAATTTGACCCAACACTTAGAATTCTTAAGCACAAAAGTGAACTCCACGGTAGGCCATATGGCCCGTATGCCTTCAGACGGTTCATGTGAAGGGTCGTGGCACCAACCTTAGCGAAAAAAGTTTCCCACGCCACACCTTAAAGACCCCATGGCTGGCTACATGGCCAGTGAGCCTCACCACTGTTCGTGGGGTGCGCCATGGCACCTTTCTTAGCCAAAAATACCACTTTTCGGGCCACGAGCTAAGCAACACATGAAACTTCTCCAACCTTGAAGGCTATACGACTGGTCACACGGCCAGTGGACTAGGCCGTACCCCATGCCTTAGCACCAAAACTCCCAAAATGCCAAAATTCAAGGCCAACTGTTGAGCCACCGGAGGCCACACGGCCAGTGCTAAGGCACACGACTTCTGTGGTCCTCCTTGGGACTACACTTGGTCAAAAAACAAAACTCTCAAGTTCCGATGACGTCGTAAAATCTCTGGGTCATTATAATAGACTATTATTTCTCTCTCTTCCTTAATTTATCCTAAATTATCTCAGTTAGTATTCTAATCAATATTTACATACTTTTTCTATTTTTCAGTTGTCTAATCAATCTCTTCATGATTAATTTCAATTTCAAAATTTTTATCATTATTTTCAAACCAAACAAAAAGGGAAGAAATTGAAAAGTCTTCAATTTCTCCGCCAAAACCTACTGTTTTCCATTTTTTATTTACTTCATAACAGTTTTCATTCCGATTCCAACGATAAGTATCATTCTAAAAATAGGGATATCCTTAATCATGTATCAATTACCAAGATCAAGCACCTAATTTTATGTATCGAGTATATACTGGACAAAAAAAGATAAAACTTATGTCATGTATGAATTATCAGTAGTTGGATAAGCACAAATGCTCCTTCTTAATGTATCAAGTATCTAAAAATCCGATTCCAATGATGAGTATCATTCTAAAAAATATGAAAATCCTTAATCAAGTACCAACTACCCAGATCAAGCATCTAATTTTAAGTATCAAGTATCTACTAGATAAACAAAACATAAAACTTGTGTTAGGTATCAATTATCAGTAGTTGATAAGCACAAACACTCATTCTTAAAGTATCAAGTACCTAAAGCTCCAATTTCAATGATGAGTATCATTCTAAAAAATAAACAAATCCTTAATCAAGTATCAACTACCCATATTAACCACCTAATTTTAAGTATCAAGTATCTACTAGACAAAAAAATATAAAACTTATGTCAGGTATCAATTATCAGTAATTTGATAAGCACAAACGCTGCTTCTTAAAGTACCTGAAGTCAACACTTAATTTTAAACACAAGTACCTATTTTCAAAACATGAATCTCCATTTTCACACTCTAAAGGCCCAATAATATCAGCATCCTGCAAAACAATCGACCTATTGATACCACAAAATATATGCATATCAAGAACATCTAAATCAAACATATCTATGCACAATGGATACTTGTGAAACCCAAGTTCCCTCTTCTTAATCTCAATATACAATTTCAAACCCATGTCATTTTGAATATTAATCGAAGAAGAATTACCTTCGACGATGTATCTAATGATTGTTCTTTCTCTTCTTTGGTCAACATCCATACGTTCATGATATCACTTCCAAGTCACCGAGAAAACCTAGTTACCGTCTTTAGTTTTGCATTTTCTTGCAAGAATTTTTGTTTTTTGAATTTTTGAAATTTGTTTCTGCTCAACGACGCTATACCCTAAGTTCAGCCCCGTAGTTAGCGTAACTAATTGATTTATTTTCTTTTTTTCGACATATATCATAAGAGTTTTATGGTATCAACACATCTAATAAATAAGAGATTTTAGTAATTTAGGAAATAGTTGGTATAAAAAGGAATTAACATTATACAGTATGAGATTTGTAAAATTTTTACAAAAAAAAAATCATCATGCAGAGAGGGGTGGGGCGAGTTAAAAAAATTTACGGGTTGAGCTCAACCCGCCCCATCCCCCCTCCCTCCAATTGCCATTGCCACACTAGTCCCAAAGATATTTTTATTTATTTTATTATATATTATATAGAAATGGAAAACTTGATATTTATACTTTGACTTTTGCAATTAGATCAAGGATTAGGTAAGTAAAAGAGAAAGGAAATAATAAAAAAATATCACTTTTGTACGAATTTTATATTAAGATTATCATGTTTGAATTCGTATGGTAAACATCAAAAATTTTAAGGACTCTACAAGATGAGTCCTATTTCAATCAAGGTTTCTTGGAGGCTACTCAATCCTAAACCCTAATTTATGCCTATATAAAGGGTGCTATATTCCCTTGAAAATACATTTCAAATATCCATAGGGAGATCAAAATAGTCAAAATCATCATATGTTCGAGAAATACGCCACTAACGGTCCTCAAATCGTGGAGAAATCTTATGAGAGAAGAATCAAGGGAGCAACAGATTTGTACTCACATTATTTATCAATAAAATTCTATTTCTTCATATTTTATTTGTGATTGTAATTTATTTTTCATCACTTTTAAAATATATTGCAAACAAACCAGCACACCCTGTAGGACTAAATCTGCCCTTCATCCCTTCTCTCATAATTCAAGATCTGCAAATCTGAAGCTAGGAAAGTGAAAAAATGAGTACTTTAAGTCCTGTCTTTGAGTTTCATCAAGTCTTCACTCTGACAAGCCTTGAAGCAGGGGGCATTTGTAGACCTCAAAATTTTGTAGGACTTTACAAGATGAGTCCTAAGTCAGGGTTTCTTGGAGGCTGCTCAACCCTAAACCCTAATTCATGCCTATATAAAGGTTACTATATTCCTTGAAAAGACATCTCAAAATATCCATAGGGAGATCAAAATACATCTCGAGAATCCCATAGAGATCAAAATATATTATCTTATGTTCGAGAAATGTGCCATTAACGACCCTCGAATCATGGAGAAGAAATCTTATGATAGAAGAATCAAGGGAGGAACAGATTTGTACTCACATTGTTATTAATAAAATTTTTATTTCTTTATATTTTATTTGTAATTTCAATTTATTTTCTATCACATGAAAATTTGTTATAAACAAACTATGGCACTTGTAGACATCAAAACTTTGTAGGAATCTACAAGATGGGTCCTATTTTAGTCAAATTATATTAAATTAAAAAATATATTAGTCCAAAAATAAATATTATGGATTAATATAATGGGGTTAACTAATTAATTTCAATAAAATATGAATTTAATTAAACGCCTAAATTCATTTATTTGGGCTACAAAGAGATGACCCACTCTGTTGCTCCTTCAATTCTTCTCTCATAAGATTTCTCCATGATTCGAGGGCCGTTAGTGGCGTATTTCTTGAACATAGGACGATTTTGACTATTTTGATCTCCCTATGGATATTTGAGATGCCTTTTCAAGGGAATATAATACCCTTTATATAGGCATGAATTAGGATTTAGGATTGAGTAGCCTCCAAGAAACCCTGACTGAAATAGGACTCATCTTGTAGAGTCCTACAAAATTTCAATGTCTACAAATGTCCCCTGCTTCAATGCTTGTCGGAGTAGACTTGATGAAACACAAAGATAAGACTTGAAGTACTCATTTTTCCACCGTTTTTGGCTTCAGATTCATAGATCTTGATTTACGAGAGAAGAGATGAAGGACAAATTTGGTCCCACTGGGCGTGCCAGTTTGTTTACAACATATTTTTAATATGATGCAAAAAATAAATTGCAATAATAAATAAATTATGAAGAAACAAATTTTATTGATAAGCGTACAAATCTGTTACTCCCTTGATTCTTCTCTCATAAGATTTCTCCATAATTCGAGGGCTGTTAGTGGCGTATTTCTCGAACATAGGACGATTTTGACTATTTTGATCTCCCTATGGATATTTGAGATGCCTTTTCAAGGGAATATACTACCCTTTATATAGACATTAATTAAGGTTTAGGGTTGAGTCTCTAAGAAACCCTAACTAAAATAGGACTCATCTTGTAGAGTCCTACAAAATTTCAATGTACACAAGTGTCACAGTTTGTTTACAACAAATTTTAATATGATAGAAAATAAACTGAAATAACAAATAAAGTATGAAGAAACATAAATTTTATTGATAAAAATATGAGTACAAATCTGTTCCTCCCTTGATTCTTCTATCATAAGATTTCTTCTCCATGATTTGAGAGTCGTTAGTGGGGTATTTCTTGAACATAAGATAATATATTTTGATCTCTATGGGATTTTTGAGATATATTTTGATCTCCATACGGATATTTTGAGATCTTTTTTCAAGGGAATATAGTACCTTTTATATAGGCATGAATTAGGGTTTAGGGTTGAGCAGCCTCTAAGAAACCCAGACTAAAATAGGACTCATCTTGTAAAGTCCTACAAAATTTTGAGGTCTACACATATCACCGAGGATATGGCCTTAGATAAAGTAGTAAAGGTCGCGTATCAGGATAGAAGGTTAGTAAGCTAGTAGGGGTAGGATGATGTTGGAACTTGTGCTTTAGTAGGTTAATGGTCATGTCATTATATATTGTGTTTCATGTTATTATTTGTCATTTATTTTGTTACTTTTATTGTCTCTATATTTTCATTTGTTGTCCATTCTAGTCATTTCATATCTAGTATTTTCTGCTTTTGGAGATGATTTTTTGAGATGAGGGTTTTTCGAAAACAACTTCTCTATCTCTATGAGGTAGTGGTAAGATCTGTATATATTTTTCTCTCCCCAGATCCTACTTATGGAATTTTCACTGGGTATATTGTTGTTGTTATCATGTTTAAATTTTGTCATCTTGAATACAATCAAACTGTTGATGATAGTTTAGATTAAAAATATTTATTATTTTTCTAAAGTTAACTAGGGTAAACGTTTAAATACAGATATTGAAAAGTGTGAAAATTTAATTTGTTCATAAAATTTCATTTACATGTAAGTTGACTTATTAATTTCGAGATGTATTTCGATAAAATGTATGTATTTGATGATAGTTCAAATAGAAAATGCAAATATTCAACAGTTGAAGTAGGAAAGTAGTAAAAAAGCGATATATATTTTGTTTTTAACCAGTACATTATTCCTTGTTTTAATTAATTATCAATGCAGAGTGTCAATTGACACTATATTAAACAAAACAAGGGAATGTACAACATGCATTGAAGTCAGAATTTTTATTAAAAGGGTTTAAAATTTGAAGAAGTAGACATACAAACTAGTTGAAGGGAGATCGACATTTACTATATATATAAGAAATTATTTTAACCATATATTAATAGTATAATTTTTTACTGAAGGAGGTTCAACGGAATAATTCGTGATAGTTTAAGGAAAAAAATGGCAATTATCTCAATAAAAATAAACAAAAGGAATTTCCATGGGCTGTAATTCAAGATTTAGCTAGTAGAGCTGATGGGAATTGACCAATTCATGATTGTTCAATCTTTAATTTTTCCAAATTAAATTAAATAATCATAATCATGCGTAGTGAATATAATTAGTAGACTGTTTATTATCGAGGAGGAAAGAAAATGGATAAGTTAATGAAAATATAAATTAAATTAAATAAACCTTTTATAATAATGATGAGGTAAAACACTATTTCGATGCGAGCCGCCAGAGCAGTACCAAATTGAGGTCAACTCTTAATACTAGATGTGACCTCAAAATAACAAGGGTCAAGGTCAGCTAGTGAGACGATGGGGGATAAGCTTTATTGTCTGGTAAACAATATTGTGCATGTTTCATATATTACTTTACAACTAAGTTGTGCAGACTCTTCACTTTCGTGTTGCTGTTTTCTATGCTAAAATAAAAACGACTGAACAATATAGTGGATGTTTCATATACTACTTTGCAACTAAGTTGCACAGACTCTTCATTTTCGTGTTGTTGTTTTCCTGTACCAAAAATAAAAAGAAGACTAAACAATATAGTGCATGTTTCATATAGTACTTTGCACCTAAGTTGCGAGGACTCTTTATTTTTGTATTGTTCTTTTTCCTGTATCTCAAAAAAAAAAAAAAAACAAGTACACAATATTGTGCATGTTTATATAGTACTTTGCAACTAAGTTGCATGGACTCTTCACACACTTTCATATTGTTGTTTTCTTCTACTAAAAAACAAACGAGTAAACAATATTGTGCTTGTTTCATATAGTACTTTGCAAAAAAATTGCACAAACTCTTTACTTTCGATGCCACACTCGTGTTGGATTCTCCAAAAATATCTACTTTTGGAGAATCCGACGCGTACCTATTGACATTTTTAAGAGTCTGAGCAACATAGCTTTGCAATAAAAAGAATAGATAATTACTACCATGACATATCTTTATAAAGAGAAGAAATTCTTGCAGCGCAATTTGATAGTTAAGATCTCAATTTACTCCTATTTTCCCTTACAAATAAAATTTGGAAACAATCCTACATATCATCATCATATCGTCATCATATCATATATTATTAAAAATGGGAAGCTCCAACTTTCAAAGTTGAATTACCATTTTACCCTTATAAAAAATAAAATAATTACAAAATATCTAATTAATTAAATAATAACTATATCGTATTATTTCATTATTATGCTCATACTAATCATCATATATAATACTAAATGTTAATCCATATCACGTTCATATTGCTATTAGTGATTGTAACTGCTAGATTAACTTCTCTTAGGAGTTGAAATGTTAAAGTTAATCCATATATTCATAATATGCACAATTTGACATTAATGATGGTATTATTAGATTAGTTTCTTATATTATTGAATATATAATGTTACGTGATTTTTTTTTTCATGTATATAATTGTGATGAAGTTAAATAGTCATTACACTGATGACTTGTCTACTCCTTTGTTAATATATCAATTATCGTTACATAAATAAATAAATTATTTCTTCATAAATATTTATATTAATTAAATAAATATTTATTAATTTAATAATAGTCAAGCTCTCTTAATAACATAACCGTAGAATTTCAAAAATAATTACAATGCGTAATTAATATAAGATCTTAATAACATAAATGTAGAATTTCAAAAGTTACAATATGTAATTAATATAAGATTAATCCTACTTATAAATGGGTGAATAAAACTATAAAAAGGCAGTAAAACATTTTCTTTTCCTTCACATCTCTTCCTCTCCATCTTTATGCATTTAGGCAGTTTTATTATTTTAATGGTCTAAATTAGTAGCTTCAAATTATTAAGTTTTATAGGAATAATTTAATTGTTTTAGTCGTCTTTAAAGAGAAGTTGTTTGATCTTTTTAGATGGAATCTCCATATTTCTTTGTTTGATTATGATTTTTACTTTGACTAAAAATATTATATTTATTTAGGGTCATCAACACATTTGATACTACTTTTCTGTATTATCTCATGTATAATTGTAATTGTTTGTCCTACTTTTGTTAGCATTTATTTATCATTTGCATTTTTTCGAATTTTATTAATATATCGTTATCGTTTTATTCTTTCTCTTTGCGAGAAAAAAATTTGAGAAAAGAGAGTATTTATATTTGTTGAATGTTATGAAATAGTGATGAAAATTAACTCACTACATTCTGTTCTTGCAAGAGCGTAAGAATTCAATATAACATTAATTTTTTCAAAGCTCATCATATATATATATATATATATATATATATATATATATATATATCACATTATTTGTGAAATTTTATAAGTATTTTATTATCGTCCTAGCATATAATGTTTTAGTTTTATAATTTAAATTTTCTCTTTGTACTTTGGTATGTTAATTCTACTTTACGTTGAAAGAGTACTAATGTATCTTTTTTTAAAAAATTGAATGAGAAAGTAGTTATTATATTTTGTAAGTTTAATTTTGTTTATTGATAATAATTATTCATACCACATAACATGGATGTGCTCAATCCTTTAAATTAAAAGGCAACAAATATATTCTTGTAACAAATAATCAAATTTAGACTTTTAAATTATATTAGCACCATATTTGATATAGTAAACACACTCATTAGAAACATCATTACAAAAAAAAATTTAAATCGGATGTAAACTATCAATAATTGTAATGGACATTATAAAAATAATATCATTCTCTCCAAACTATCTGAAGTGTTTATTGTCGCTCTTTATTAAAATTTATTTGTAATTGTTGCATTCTATACTCATTAAACATATGTTTTATAGAATTATGGTCGTTCTAACGAGTTCATATAAATTTATATGGATACACGTGCAACGCACGTGTCCTGCAACTAGTATTTCATATAAGACTGAAAGTAAAACAAAATATGGAGATTGTTCTTATGAAGAAATTTTATGTTGTAGCTTCGAGCGAAGAATTTTTTGCAGGTCTGGCTTCCAAATTTTGGACACTCCACGTATATTGTGTTGATTTGCCAAGGCCTTGAGCTGAACCAGTGACATATTATCGATATATGCTAGGGAAGATGGTGGTATGCTACCTGAGGTACTGGGGTTATAGATGACTCGGAAGAAGCAACATCAACATTATTAGCTCTGGAAAGGATATGAGGCTCTTGACTTGTTTTGCCATGTGAAATTACCAAGACATTTTGGACATTCCTCCGATCATTATTCTCTTGGACGACTGGTGCAGTAAAACTTGTTTCGCTTCTCTTTCTCGAGGGGGACTCAGAAGCTGCACTAATGTCTGCTGAATCACCGGTTCTTTTGGCTCCAACCAGTTGTTGTGGAGTTCCCTTGATGGTTTTGTCCTCGTAGTTGTCAGGCGTGCTTCTGTTGTTCCTTACAGAATTTGGTGGATGTGGTCGTGCGTCCTCTGTAGTACGATCAATTTCAGTATACAACACTTCTTGTCCCTTCACTCCAGATGGATCATTAATCTGAACAGATTCACTTCATTCTATGTTGATTTGCTGCTATATTCGTTGATTTCTTGTTTGGAAGCATGCCTATCGTCTTCTAGAGTTGTTCCTGCAGGCTGTCGAAGAACATTTTCATTTCTTTTGCCATTCAAATGTCTCAAAAATAAGCAACTAAAGCCATCATCTTAAAGTAGTTTGTGCTTGGACTTTAATTGAGAATTTTGTGTATCGTTTTAAGAACTTCTCGACGATGCAAGTATTTTTGTTTTCGTCAAAAATCAACTTACTATTTCTTGCTGATTTTCCACTTCAACCAGAGATACCAAGACTATATTATTGGCCAGGACAGAGCAATCATCTCTGAATTTACAGTTTTGTTAAGACCTTCAGGCAGATTTGAACGTCCAACAGCAGGTTCTGCAGGCTATTGTTTTTAAAGTAAAAGTTGTAAAAATAGCATGTCAGGAGGGGCTGAAGCAGTGGCAAACCTAAATAACTATTGGGCCGGTGCATTGCACGGGATCTTTGTAACTAGATTTTTTTTTTTTAATAGACAGATGTAACAATAAATTATGTTGTGCATCCAAGTGGACAACATGAAAGCAACAAGTCTAGCTTGCCCCAGAGTCCTTCATTTGGAACTGCCCTTTTCCTTTTCAAAGTGGAATTCCTCCTTGCTTTCCCCTTTGATCGGTGCCAAGCTCCACTTTTGCTGTTGCCAGGTGGAATGATTCATTCAACCTCGGTATCGGCAACCAAGACACCCTTCTCTGTCGAATGAATCTTCAAATCATCATCTTGAAACCTCGACTCCGACTATTTAAAATTTGTAATGCTTTTGTGGGCCCCAAAGATATTTTATTCATTTTATCTATATCTATTTCTCTATATGTATATTAAAAGCGTGAAGGTCCTTAAAAATGTTGTTTAAAGTTTTTGCCTTCATTAAAAATCTCTTCTTTAGATAAAATTTTCTTTTCACTATTTTTTTAAAATTATTATTTAATTATATTTATAATATTAATTTTTAAAATGTATAGAAAGAAGTGGTAAAATAAGAACTTCATGGAAAGACTTTTAAATCTTCTTTATTTGATAGACTTCTATTTCTTCCTTATTTAAATCAAGAAAATACCTTGTAGCAGTTAAGGAAAATTCTAATTTACCATAAGCTTTAATTAGTGATCGAGTCTCTCTATATATAGGACCTTTATAAATAAATAATTTATCAAAATTAGTGAATTATTCACATTTATATAAGTTCATAATTAAATTTTATTTTTCTTTGTACTATTTTTTATCAAACAAAGTATACGCTTTGACACGTGCAAAGCATGTAGAGCAAGAGTAGTACTATATTAAAAGCGTGAAGACTCTTAAAAATGTTGTTTGAACTTTTTGCCCTTCATTAAAAATCTCTTCTTTAGATAAAATCATCGTTTCACTATTAAATTATTATTTAATTATATTTATAATATTAACTTTTAAAATATATGGAAAGAAGTGATGAAATATGTTGAAAGACTCCTAAATCTTCCTTATTTGATAGACTTTTATTTCTTCTTTATTTGATCAAGAAAATACCCTAAAATCGCTAACGAAAATTCTAATTTACCGTGAGTTCTAGTTAGTGATAGAATCTCTATATATAAGACCTTTATAAATAAATAATTTATCAAAATTAGTGAATTATTTACCTTTATATAAGTTCATAATTAAATTTTATTTTTCTCTGTAATATTTTTTATCAAACAAAGTACTCGCTTTGATCACATGCAAAGCACGCAGAGCAAGACTAGTACAATATTAAAAGCGTGAAGACCCTTAGAAATGTTGTTTGAACTTTTTGCCCTTCATTAAACATCTCTTCTTTAGATAAAACCATTTTTTCACTATTAAATTATTATTTAATTATATTTATAATATTGATTTTTAAAATATATGGAAAGACGTGATAAAATAAGTGGAAAGACTCCTAAATCTTCCTTATTTGATAGACTTTTATTTCTTCTTTATTTGATCAAGAAAATACCCTACAATTGCTAACGAAAATTCTAATTTACCATGAGTTCTAATGTCACGACCCAACCCAGGGACCGTGATTAGTGCCGATTGGGCACCCAGACAAACACTAAATCGGATTTCCAACTATAATAGCTAAGGACTCTATCGAAATTTTTGCAGAGTTTCCTCTGTTTTAGTGACTAACCAAACCTGCAAACAGCAACCCCAACATACGGCAAATATCTATACACATATATATGCGGGCCGACAAGGTCACCGCTGCGATAGAACCGCCCAACAAATGTATCATACATACGTAGTCTTACCAGATGCAATATCCCACACCCATATGTATCCACATACCTCTATACATACGAACTGAATTATAGGACGAGACAGGGCCTCGTCATTTCCTCGAATATACATAAATGCAAAATATAAAAAATAAGTGTACATGTATATACCAAAAAATCCGCTCCTGAGGTAAAGGGTGCACTTCAACGGTAGACAGAGATCCTAAGAAGGTGGCTCTCTAGCTTGTGCGTCAATACCTGCGGGCATGAAACGCAGCCCCCGAATGAAGGGGGTAAGTACGAAATACGTACCGAATATGTAAAGTGGAAAGTACGAAATATAAATGAGAGTAATAATCCCAAAATAAATATATGCGTCAAACCTGCATGCAAACATCAACATAATTCTTTATTAAAATATCAAAGTAATGCATATCGGACGGGAACGATGGTGACCTCCAAACTCGCGCCATACCACAGCATAACACCAGAAATTTCGAATCCCCAAAATCTCTAACACAAGTCCCAACTGTAGCATAAGTTAGCCGAGGCGAACAGCGGCCTAGCACTCACGTCATAGGATAGGTGAGCCGAGGCGAACAACGGCCAAGCACTCACGTAT
>JAABOM020111996.1:0-24072 GCA_011800125.2 Solanum clarkiae | reverse complement strand
AAGGGTGGTCCCTGATCTTCTACAGATGCATGGTTTCATTTGAGTTGTTACTTTATATACAATATATCCTACCTTACATACTCAGTACATTATCCTATACTGACTTCCCTTATGGGGGACCTGCATTTCATGCTGCAAGTACAGGTGCTAGTAGATCTCCCCAGTAGGAGTATAGGATATTCAGCTGCTGTCATCAAGATCCAGGTTGCTTCGGGGCTTTGTAAATGTCTAGAGCTTACATGTTTTTATTGCATAGTTTGTTGAGGCAGGGCTTGTCCCGACCCTTATCAGATGTTTTTTTCTATTTAGAGGCTTTGTAGACTATGTAAAGAACAGTGAAGTCAGGTATCGCACTTTAGACAGCGTGGCCCCAACGGCCTAGTTATATGCATTTCCTTTTGGCTTATTATCACTATTTATCTTCTTAAAGGCATGTCAAATGTAGAAACCCCTTATAATATATATAGAACACATATAGTTACAGGTTAGTTCTCCCGAGCCTTATCGGCAACGGGTGTCGGTCCGCCCTACGGGACTTTGGGGAATGACATACACGAATCAATCTAGTTTCCTAGTTGAATAAGCTCTCTACATTACTGTGTTCTATTCATTCAAACATCGCTCGAATTCAGAATGAACACTAATTTACCCCGTAGTTGATCAGGCTATGAAGGATGAATAGAAGTAATATAAATGTAATCTAATGGAAACCCATTCACAATATGCAAGAATCAATAATTAGAACATTGTCTATAGCTACAATCCCAGAATATGGAAGATTAGCCATGCATTATTGTATTACACATAAAAAATAAGCTAATCAACATTAACAATCAAGAACTAAATGTAAAAAACTAACCAAAGTAACCCTAGAATGGAGTTTTTAGTCATCTCTCCTCTATTCCATAAAAAACCAGATATGAAACCTAATGTTCTAAATAGAATATATCTTAAAATTCTCATATTTCATTTTTGCCCTTGCATCTGCAAAGTCCGCAACATGGACTGGGTCGTTTTGTGTGGATTTCCGCATTAAGTGCTGACTAAGCCAATTTCTCCTTTCCTTTTGCAGGTCCACGATGCAGACTTCTCTTATTTTCCTGCTTCGCATCTTTTTCTCCAAGTTTTTATCTTGCACAACTTTCCCCCAAGTCTGCGATGCGCACTTGGGCCTTTTTGCTGAGCTGATTGGTTTTTCCCCTTAGTTCAACAGTCCTGTTCTTCCTCATACTCCAGACGTGAGCCCGAACTAGCATATTTAGTTTAAAAATCAGAAAAAACACAACCAATAGGCGCACTTGACCCTGGATTAGCAAAATATGCGAAATTACACTAAAAACACCTAGACTCTATGGACTTGTGCTCTAGCTAAGCTCTATTTGTGGGTAATTTTGGCTAGTTTGGCGTAAAAATATGCCTAAGATCATCACCCACACTTAGAGCTTTGTCCATCCTCTAACAAATCAAGACACATGTATGACATCCCTAGGCAATATGTAAAAGGAACATCCTACAACTGAGTCCTTTGAACCATCTCAAACACTTATTAATGCCCCAACAACATTAACTCACACCATGCACCCATGTATTAATGCGGACTCATGTATAATTTCTATTAATAGCTCCTCTAGTTGTCACTCTTGGATGATTATATGTCTTCACCTGAAGAACTACCCATGCACACCACAACAACTTAGCTAGGAGATTAGAAACAGGTACAAAATCAACTCTCGCTCTCCCAAAAGATGTCCCATGTTGCTTCTAGTTCTCATAGACTTGCCCTTAGTGTACAAACTCAACTTAGCTAAGATCTTGCTAAAAGGATCACGTAGATCTTTTATTTGGTTGTAATATAGGCTGAAGGCTGGTGGGTACATTTATGGAGATGGTTTTCATGGCTCAATTCCCAAGCGTTCATAGCTCACAATACTCTTCTCTTCTTCTTCTAGCTTTATTCTTCCTTAACTTTACACCCTTTATTATATATACAAGAAAGAAAACTTCAAAAACATTGCTTTTTGTTTGTTTTTTTCAAAATAGTAGGCCTTCGTGATGGGTCTGCGATGCACACTGGTCGCAGACTAACACTTTTTCAAGCCTAATTTTTTTTTTATTTTTATTTTCTCTTTTCTACTACCACTTGTCCCTTGGGTGTCCTATTCAAGCTTCCTTCCCTTGTCTTAATGTGCTATAGAGCTTAGGAGTTAGGATCAAACACGAATTAAGAGCAAAGAAAAATGATCTCCTAAGAATGTGGCTAATCAAAGAAAAAGGCTAAGGCTCAATGAGGCTAACTAGGGATGATTAGTTTAGATGGGCAAAAAGATTCAAAAGTAGGGCTACCAAAGAAATGCTTAGATCCTTTCCTCTATCAATTCCTACCTAGATTAGTCGACATACCAGGCAAGTTCTAGCAACTATTGCAATATAGACCAACAAGTTTGCTCACTCACACATGGCACACTCTCATCACAAGGATAACACTAGAATCACTATCACATCATTCATACGGATTCATAATTAAGAATATACATCCATGAAGTTCAAGGTTTAAGCATTGGCTACTCAGAGTTCAATTGACTTAATCATCCTTGATTCAAGTACTCTATACAAAATTCCTTTCATACTACTACTGACACTCTACATGAAACTCACATTGACGAATACCCTTAGGATGGTCATCATTCATCCATCATAGGGCCCTGTCACTCAACTATGATAACTAACTAAACTTCACATGCAAAACTACTCAAAGAACATAATTAACATAACTAGAACAATACAATTTCACAATACTACTAATATTCAAGCATACTAAAAACATTCATACTTAGTTACAGACCCAAGCAAAAATAAAAATGATGTCCAAACTTAACCAAACATAGGACAAACAGAAAAAAAAGCATAGTCTTAATACATGGCCGAATTAAAAAGAAGGAAAGCATAAACATAAGGATACTCCCACCCCACACTTAGAATTAGCAATGTCCTCAGTGCTAAGAATATGAAACATGTGGGATGGAAGCATGGAGCTCACTCCTTGTCTAGAATAGGCTCACCCGGACACTAACTGGCTGCTCCTCCTCTTTCTCATCCTCATCTAAATCAGAGGCCTCCCATGCATCCTTTGAGCCTGTGGGAATATCATCTTTCACATAATGAGCTCATCTCAGTGAGCACTCTCAACCGTGGTGAGCACAGGTCCTGCAGACCCGTCTGACCCCTTTATATTGGTCATATTATAATGGGGGTCCTTAATGTGTGAAAAGTAATCAAGTGGCTCCTCAGAAACACCTGCACGTTTATATAACTCAATAATCAAGCCACCAAAAGAATACCTGCGCCCACGCTGAACCCGAGCCTTCCTCATGGAGGATTTGAAGATAGCCCCAAAGTTAAGCTTCACCCTAATCATCAATTCATAGGC
This sequence comes from Solanum clarkiae, assembly GCA_011800125.2. Taxonomy (NCBI): domain Eukaryota; kingdom Viridiplantae; phylum Streptophyta; class Magnoliopsida; order Solanales; family Solanaceae; genus Solanum; species Solanum clarkiae. Next base: position 20,645 of record JAABOM020111996.1, on the reverse strand, counting down.
AAAGTAGACCGTATCCCTAGTGACAACCATGAAATATTGCCCCGGGAAGAAGGAATGTGTAACAAACTTGACCCAAACCCTGTCCTACCTATTCGGATGAGCAAATGGGAAAGAATGATGGTACCTGTTGTAGTAATGGCGAATCTACTTATCTGTGGAGTTCACCCTGGCCAAAGTATGGTGAATAGACCGATAGGATTGGCAAATTTGAAGCTCAATGAAGAGGGCTGTGGAGACTTCCAAAGTGCCTAGGATCCTATTTATAGGAATCGGGGTGATATTCACCTCTATCCCCCGAACAGTGACCACCTGGGAGCGCGCATCAATCTTCATATTAGCATAAAACTCTCAGACCATGCTGAGGTTGCAGGGTAGGTCCTTTTCAAAGAGGAAGGTCAGGTGGTAGTCCATGCATCTCTGGTAAATTTGAGGATAGTCCCTCGCCAAGGTGTCCGCATCAATGGGCACATTTGGGAAATACTTTATCTCTTTATGAGCCCGATACCAAAGCTGGCCTTCCTGCAAACTACCTTAACCCCAAAGCGGGGTCTTTGGTCCCTGGGAGACTCCGGGGCTGTTGGCACCTCTGGGATATCCTGGGCACGTCTCTGGCTGCTTGAGGGTCTTGCCCCACCAGTTTGTCCAATTCGGCGAGTTTGAGAGGCCATGATATGTTGCAAAAATAGGAAAGCATCATCAACAAATGCATAATACATAGCCCCTATTATGAAAAGACAATCACACCCAACCTTACATTTAGATATAAGCCACGGGGTGAGAAGGTACTCAGACTTCCCATCTCACTTTGGGCAACCACTTAAAAATTCAACAGCACTACCCTAGCAATTTTTTCAACAACAGATATCTCTTGCTTCAATGTACGCACCATTATCACCCTAAAACAATATTCACAATACACAAGAAATTAAGAACAAGCAGTAGAACCCAACAAGTGAATTGTAGCATTATTCTAACCACATGAGTAAATAAACATGGAACCATTTTTAACAAAGCACCCCACACTTCAATTTTTACAAATCCCAAAAATAATCCATCAATATATTAACAATCTAAGCCCAAGAGAACAAAATCCCCAATTTTTCCTAATTGCACCCCCAATTTTGGCCTGGGGTTTGCATCCATCAACATTAAGTACAAAATCAACTTCATTCAAGAAACTAGGCCTATAATTGCAATACCCAACAATAATCTAACAACAATTTTCACAAGTAACAAGTTACACCAGTTCAAGATCCCCATTGTACCCAAAAATATTCATACCCAAGTAATAACCAAGAAAACGTAAGTGAAGAAGTCATACCTTAGTTGAAGATTGCAAGAGAAACAAAGAAAAACCTTGTGGGACTTGAAGTGCGATATGGATTTGTTTGAATTTCGTTGTTTGGAAGTGAAAAATGAGAGAAAAATGGGAGGGGAAGGGGTTTTCTTATGACCTGGACGTGTGAAATGAAGGAAAAAAACATGGGGGGGAGGGGTTATATAGTTGGGAAATGGGTCGTACTAGAGCGTGGAAAAAACAAAAAAAATTTAACTTGTCTGAGCAAGATCCGCGACAATCTGCGTCGCGGGCTTGTCACGCACCTTTAATATTTTGGGGTCCAAAAAAATTTTATTTTTTTGATCACCGAACCCTGCAAAAATTCCCAAACACCTGATTATGTTAAGGAATAGTGAAACACGTTAATCAAGCCAAGAACAATAAAACAATACCTAATGGATTGATGGGAATTGAAGATGCAAAAAATTTTCACTGGAATAGTGGAGTTCCACGACGCGTACTGGTCATGGACCAAACTTTGTGCAAAATTTTTATTTTCTACGCGATTTTTTTTGTAAAATAAAAAAAATAGAAAGTAAAGTAATTATGGTTATCTTACCATGGGTTGCCTCCTGTACAATGCCTGATTTACTGTCACGGCATGACTCAACAATATTGTACTCATCATTAGCCAAATCTGTGGCCTTTTCATCACGACTCGTGTCCTCACCATAGTAGTGTTTGACACACTGCCCATTAACCAAAGAAGTTTGGTTCGTGGCTTCCTTTCGTAACTTAATAGCACAATGTGGCATCACATTCACCATAGTGTATGGCCCACTCCATTTTGACCTCAGCTTTCCTCAAAATAGTTTAAGACAAGAGTTAATGAGAAGTATCTGCTGTCCAAGCTCAAAAGTATGCCTGATGATGTGCCTGTTATGCCACTTCTTCGTATTCTCTTTGTAGAGCTTAGCATTCTCATATGCTTAGAGCCGGAATTCATCCAACTCCTCTAACTGTTCTAATCTTTTGCGTGCTACGAGCACTGGATCAAGATTGAGCCTTTTGATGACCCAATATGCTTGGTGTTCAAGCTCAACAGGTAGGTTACATGCCTTGCCATAGACTAGCCAATATGGAGATGTGCTGATCGGGGTTTTATAAGCCGTCTTGTATGCCCACAAGGTCTCACCAAGCTTAACAGACCAATTTTTCCTTGTGGCATTAACAATCGTTTGCAGGACTTGTTTCACTTCTTGATTCTATACCTCTACCTAGTCACTCATCTGAGGATGTTATGCCATGGCCACCTTGTGCCTTACTCCATACTTAGCTAACAAATTCTTCAATGTTTGGTTGATGAAATGTGCACCTCCATCACTGATGATGGCTCTCGGAGTCCCAAACCTTGAAGATTTGCTTCTTTAGAAACTTACTCACTACCTTGGAATCATTGATGGGAAAAGCTATAACTTCAACCTATTTGGACACATAATCTACCGTGACCAAGATGTAGTGATTACCAAAAGAAGGAGGGGATGGAACCATGAAGTCCATCATCAATACATAAAAAATCTCCACCTCTAGAATGTTTTTCAGAGATATCTCATGCCTCAGACATGCATCACACACTCTCACAAACTTTGTGGTATCCTTGAAGAGAGTTGGCTAAAAGAAGCCTGACTATAACACTTTGTATGTTGTTCGCTCCACTCCATGATGACCTCCATAGGGTGAAGCATGACATCTCTTAAGTACCTTGTGCATTTATGCTTTATGAGTACACTTTCTGACCATTCTATTAGCACCTTGCTTGAAGATATATGGCTCATCTCAAATGTAAGATTTTGCATCATGAGCCAGTCGCTTCCTTTGCTGAGAGTTAGCATCTGGGGGAAAACCCCCACTAATCAGGTAGTTGATGATGTCCGTACACTAGGGCAGATCATACACTTCTAAAGGCAATAGTTTCTCATTTGGGAACTCTTCCTTAATCTGCTATCGCTCACCTATGTGAGCATTATTCTCTAAGCGAGAAAAGTGATCAACAATTTAGTTCTTACAGCCCTTTCAATTCTTAATCTCAATGTTAAACTCTTGCTGCAAAAGGATCCATCTGATTAGCTGGAGTTCAGCATCTTTCTAGTTGAACAAGTATTTAATCATTGCATGATCAGTGAACACTATGACTTTGGTACCTACCAAATAGGATCTGCACTTGTCAAACACATATACTAGTGTTTACATCTCATTTTCAGTGACTGTGTAGATGTATTGTGCTACATCAAGGGTCGTACTAGCATAGTATATGGAGTGGATCACCTTGTATTTGTGCTATCCCAACATCGCTCCTATAAAAATATCACTAACATTGTACATGAGCTCGAAAGGGAGCTCCCAATTAGGTGCTGTCAATATGGGTGCTTCAACTAGCCGCTTCTTTAGCGTCTCAAATGCCTGCTATCATGAAGCATCAAAGTTAAAAGGTACCTCTTTCTCCAGTAGAGTACATAATGGCTTTGAAATTTTTGAGAAGTCCTTGATGAATCTGCGGCAGAACCCTGCATGCCCAAAAAAACTATGAACTCCTTTGACTGACACTGGTGGAGGCAGTTTTTCTATCACCTCAATATTTGCTCGATCTACCTCCAAACCATGCTTTGACACCTTGTTCCCCAATACTATCCCTTCCTTTACTAGGAAGTGACATTTTTTCTAGTTAAGGACAAGGTTAGTCTCTTCACATCGAGCGAGCATCCTATCCAGATTGTATAAACATACCTTGAATGACTCCCCAGAGACTGAGAAATCATCCATGAAGACCTCTACAAAATCCTCCACCATGTAATGGAATATGGGCATCATGCACCTTTGGAAAGTGGCTTGTTACATAAGCTGAAGGGCATGCACCTGAATGCATATGTCTCTTAGGGTCATGTGAAAATGGTCTTCTCTTGGTCTTCAGGTGAAATTGTAATCTGATTATACCCCGAGTATCAATCTAAGAAATAGTAGTATTCTTGCTCAGCCAACCTATCTAATTTCTGATCAATGGGTGGGATTGGATAGTCATCCTTCCTAGTAGCATCATACAACTTTCTGTAGTCCATGCATATCTGCCACCCTGTCACTGTTCTGGTTAGGATGAGCTCATTCTTATCATTTGTAACCACTGTCATCCCCCCTTTCTTAGAGACACACTACACTAGGCTCACCTAGTTGTTGTCTCATATTGGAAAGATGTTGCCTGCATCCAACCACTTGATCACCTATTACTTGACCACTTCCTTCATGATTGAATTTAGCCTTCTCTATGGTTTGGCCACTGGCTTATGGCCCTCCTCCATAAAGATCTTGTGCATACACAAGGCTAGGATAATGCTATAGATGTTTAACATTTGACAACCATAACTCTGTTCCTTCATTTCAACACAACTGCAAAAGTTTCCATCTGGGACACACTCAATGAAACAGACAAGATTATAGGTAATGTGTTATTTGCAGTAAGAAAAATGTACATGAGATGTGACAGGAGTGGGTTCAACTTTAGTTGAGGAGCTTTTTCGACTGAGGGTTTGGGTAGAGGTCTCAATACCCTATTTAAGGGCTTAGGTACTTTCTTTAGCATGCTAACATTGTGATTATTCAGCACATTCTCAATCTCTCTAGCTTCTATATCATTTGCTAGCCCTTGATTCAATAGTACACTGGCTAGAGGATCTTTAATCTCCAATTGGCTTACAACCATTGTATCCAACATTGTGATGGCTACGACGTCCTCATATGCAGCGTACAACTTCAAAGCCTTATACATATAAAAAATTCAACCTTATCATGGGCTCGTGTGGTGAGCCTTCCTGTTGCAACATCAATTAGTGCCCTTCCTATTGCTAGGAAGAGGCATCCAAGAATGAATGGAACCTCTAGATCAGGTTCAAAGTCTAACATAACAAAGTCCACGGGGAAGATGTGAGATCCCACTTGGACTAAGACATCTTCTATAACACCATCTGGCCCTTCCATAGAAGGATCAACCAATTGTAAAAAAATTATGGTAGGCTTTGGTTTTCTAAGCCCCAACTTTAAGAACATAAAACTGGGCGTGAGATTGATACTGGCACCAAGATCACACAGACCTCTAGCATTTAACGAATTCCCAATTGCTACTTGCACAGTGAAGCTCCCAGGATCTTTTAACTTAGTTGGAAGCTTAGCTTTGTTTAGTATCCTGGAGATGCACTCTTCTATGAGTGCCACGGTCTCGAACTTAGCCAACTTGTTCTTGTTGACCACTTTATCCTTCATGTACTTAGCATATTTCGGGATCCCCTGCCAAATATCAATAAGAGGTAAGTTAATTTCTACCTGTTTCAGGAGCCAAATAAACTTTTGGAAGCACTCATCCTCATTCTTTTTAAGTTTTTGAGGAAAAGGAAGAGGAGGCTTGGGCATTGGGGTTGCTTCATCATTAGGTGGGCCAGGATTACTAGCCTCATCACTCTTAGTAATGCTTGTTTTAGTCCCATTCCTCTTCTTTGGGACCAACTCAACCAACGGTCTACCACTTCTAGTGCTAGCTACATGTACTTGCTTGTGGTTGGGATCGGTGTTCCCAGGCAAGCCTCCTTGAGGTCTGGAATTTACAGGTCTTGCCAATTTCCCGAACTGTTTCTCTAGGTTCTGGAGACCCTGCTTGTTCTGATGGATTTCATCCTCCTGCCTTTGTTGGTTCGCTAAAATTTGTCTCAGCACATCACTATCAATCATGTGTTTTGGGCTGGTTTGCTTAACGGGATGCAACATTTGCTGATTATAGTACACATTGCCGCCTTGTGGTCTATGCTGAGCTGGTCCTTGATTCAGTTAATTTCTACCCCAAGAAAAGTTTGAGTGGTTCCTCCAATTTGGATTATAAGTGTTCCCAAAACCTTGATACCCACCTCTGCTGGCATTGCCACAAAGTTTACAGCTTTATGATTAGCTCCCCAAAATTCTGCATTGTGGTCTCCTCCTCCATATACATCACACTAACCATTCTATTGCTGTTGAAAAATATTCACTGGAGATGTTGGCCAAAGTCAAGCTATTGAAGTGAGTCATCATCATATTCTGCATTGTGGGACATTGGGGCTTGCAGGGCAGTCAATGCATCAACCTCTAACACGCTGACTTGCTTCTGAACTAACAGTCGACTAGATCTTCCCTTCTACTTAGGATTTCCTTGTGCAATATGATTGAGAAGAGCGTAGAACTCATTGTATGTCTTCTCCAGTGCCTGTCCAACTGCAGCAGAATCAAGAAGAATCTTGGTGTTGGGTTCCAAACCTTCAATTAAGGTATAGACCAATGCCTCATTAGCGTGACAATGATGGGGACAATTAATGAGAAGAGTTTTAAACCTGTACCAAGATTGATACAAATTTTCTCTGGGTCTTTTCCTAAAGCTCAAAATCTCACTTCTTAGTTTAGCTGTCTTGCCAAATCAGAAGCATCGGGTCAGGAACTTTCTAGCCAGCTCATCTTAAGAAGTGATGGAGTTGGGTGGCTTAATCTGTAGCTACCTTCATGCTTCCCCCAATAGTAAAAAGGGAAATAAGGTCATCCTTACATAGTCTCTATTCAACCCCGTGGGGATGAAAGTATCAGCAATCTCTAAGAAATTCTAAAGATGGACCTACGTGTCACAACCCAAGGCTAGGGCCTAGACATGACAACGACAAATGGGGACCCAAAGGGACCCAAAAAAAGCCTCTTAGCGTATCACTTACATATCCTTGGTCACAGAAGCAATTAGACAACAATAAGAGAATATAAATAAGGATAGAGGGACTAAGGGAAGTCTTTCGTAGAAAAAATCATCAAACGAGTCAATGCTCAAAACACAAATACAAAACTTATCCAACAACACCTCTAACATAGATTGGGCGGGGGCCAAGACAACTTTCCGGGGTCACCCTCAAAGTCATAAGCATCTAAACAAAGAAAAGAGTCTTTACATAACATAGGATTGCTAGTTATTGTCCTCGGAGTTGAGGACTCACCAAACTTGCTTCAAGAGATAGTACTAGCCACATGGAGGAGGAGGATGAGCAAGTGGAGCTCGGTTCCTATATGGTGACATCATGTAGGCATAGAGTATAAGTTAGTATATTTGAATGAACTAAGTGTGTAGGATGCAATGCAACAATCAATAACCAACATAGTCAAAATGCATAATCATAAGCAAGGAATAATATATTAACAACATGGCATGCATGATCAATGCTCAAGGTAAAACATGCTTATATAGAACATAGTACATGTGTAGGAAGAGACCAACATCATAGACCAAGCAACTTAGTACTTGGAATCCAAGTCCTAGCACCCCCTTGTAAGGTGATTGAAGTATATACCCCTCAATTGGTTGTATGGGCCTAGCACCCCCCGACAAGGTGGTCAAGGTATATACTCCTCAACATGGTAGTACGGGTCTAGCACCCCCGACAAGGTGGTAAATGTATATACCCCTCAGCATGGTAGTACGGGCCTAGTACCCCTAACAAGGTGGTCAAGGTATATACCCCTCAACATGATGGTACAGGCCTAGCACCCCAACAAGGTGGTTGAGGCATAGCACCCCCTCAACAAGGTGTGGTCACTTGCAATACTATAGATACTTTTCAAGAAATTAACATATATATACATTTCCTTCATCATCATAAAGTCACTTAACTCATAAGCTATGCAATAGACCTTCAATAACTCGAGAATCCCTAACTGGACATTTTATCAAACACTTGGCAGGTGTGTAATGTTAGTTCAAAATCATGCAATTCAAGAGTAAAATCATGTGAGAAAACTTAACATAAATCAACCTACCAACACTTGGTAACACCTTCATGCAAGATACATCAACACCCTTCATCAAATCTTATCATAGAACATAGATTCATAGCTCAAAACATGCTTAAACAGTCCACATTTCATGAAACCCAAACATAGTTTATAGTCAAATTTACAGTAAGAAGTACCCATAGATGAATCAACTTAAAAACATGTCATTGGCATAAAAAAAGAAGGTTGGGCACCATGGGTGAAAGGAATCAATGGTTGAAACTCACATCCTCAACTTTGGAGATTTCCTTGATGAAGATTGAGATGAGAATTTGAAGCTTGAATGAATTATTTCAGATCCGTACTGAGTTTAGGACACTTGAATTTGAGTGAAATATTAGGCTAAGTGTTTGAGAGGGTTTTGGGGAATGTCTTGAATGATATTGGGTTGAAAAATGACTAAGTATAAGTGTTTTTATGCATAGGAAGTCTTAGGTCCAAGCCCTCAAAGCCTTGGACTGAAGTAAGAAAATCTACGCAAAAAAAAAATGTATAGGTCCACGCCCTGGCCGCTTGCGCTAGGGGTGCGAAAACGTCATTGTTCACTAAATTTTTGGAAAAATAAAATTTTGATATGGTTACTCTACAGAATCGTGGTTAGACTTATCTCCCACTCAATTTTTCCCCCTGATGACGAATATGTAGTCGAATTTTTGATATCACGCATGAATTTTGAGATACATGAAAATTACAAATTTGGGCATTTTCGAGGCACATTTTCGGGCACTTTGTGGTGCATTTCAATATGTCCCCCTTGGGAACATTCGTCACCGAATGTCAGAGAAACGTATATGAGAGAAATAATCAAGATGATTTCAGCCCAACACATGAATGCAATAATGCACTTAAACATCATTTCAAAATCTCAACATAAGTGTCAAATTCATTATGGACTTGTCAACGTAAACGTGAATGTATACAATGACATAAGGGCTGAAACATAAGACTTGAAATCACATAGGGAGTTAGAATTAGTACCTTAGGCTTGAGTAGAATGGAAGAGATAGGGTTATCGCTTTTGCATGTCCACCTCGGCTTCCCATGTGGCACCCTCAACTTGTTGGTTTCTCCAAAGGACCTTGACAGAAGCAATGTCCTTGTTCCTCGACCTCTTGACTTATCTGTCCAAAATTTATACCGGGACCTCTTAATGAGTAAAAGTGTCTTCACCAACACCCATAACATCAAGATTCACAATAACACTTGGGTCACCTACACATCCTCAACATAGACACATGATAGACCATTGGGCAACTCCATCTCATAGGCCACCTTACTAATCCTCCTCAACACTCCATAAACACCAACAAATCTTGGGCTCAATTTACCCTTCTTATTAGAACGAACCACACCCTTCATGAGTGAGACCTTTAAATAGACTCAATCTTAAATTCAAGATCCCTTCTCCTCACATCGGCATGGGACTTTTGTTGACTTTGAGCTATTTTCAACCTTTCCCTTATCGTCCTCACCTTCTCCATGGACTCTATAACCCGATCCGAACCCAACAAAGCTATCTCCTCTACCTCAAACCATCCAACCAGGGACCTACAACGTCTTCCATAGAGATCCTCAAAAGGAGCCATACCAGAGATAGAATGATAGCTATTGTTGTAAGCAAACTCAACGACCGGAAGATGATCACCCTAACTACCCTTAAACTGTAAAACAAAAGCCCTAAGCATATCCTCAAGAGTTTGGATAGTTCTTTCAGCTTGGCCATCCGTTTGAGGTGAAAGGCTGTATTAAGCTTGACCTTAGTACCAGGACCTCTTTGGAAGGACCTCCAAAAATGAGAAGTGAGTTGAGCACCATGATTCGATATGATAGACAAGGGTATCCCAAGCAATCTAACCAATTCATGAATGTACAACTTGGCATAATCTTCAGCACCATAAGTAGTTTTAACTGGTAAGAAATGAGCCAACTTTGTCATTCTATCAACCACAACCCAAATGGAGTCAAAATGCTTTCTAGTCTTAGGAAATCCAACCACAAAATCCATGTTAATTTCCTCCCACTTCCAAGTAGAAATCTCTATATCTTGGGCTAGGCCACCCGACCTTTGATGTTCGGCCTTGAATTATTGGCAATTATGGCAACCAGATACAAACTTGGACAATATCCCTCTTAATGCCACCCCATCAAAACACTTCCCTCAAATCTCTATACATCTTAGTAGAACCGGGTGAATAAAATAGGAAGAATTAGGAGCCTCATCAAGAATCTTCTCCTTCAAGTCATCAACACAAGACACACACACTCTACCATGGTACCTAAGGCACTATCTCCCCCTTAGGAGAAAACCTCCAACTTACCATCTCTCATCAAAGCCTTCAACTCTAGTAAGGCGGGGTCAAGGTCTTGTTTTTCCTTCACCTCCTCAATCAATGAAGATTTTGAACCATCAACCACCACTTCTCCACCATTATCAACCTCCTCCAACCTAACTCACAATCTATCCAATCAATGAACCTCTCTAGCCACCACCTTGCCCCCATTATCAACATGTGCTAGATTACCCATAGATACCCTACTCAAAGCATCGGCCACAACATTAGCTTTACTGGGGTGACAATGCACACTCATATCATAATCCTTAAGAAGCTCTAACCACCTTCTTTGTCTCAAGTTGAGATCTTTTTGGGTTAGCACATAATGGAGACTCTTATGATCGGTGAACACGTCAACATAGACCCCGTACAAGTAATGATACCAAATTTTCAAAGAAAATACCACGACAGCCAATTCAAGATTATGGGTAGGATAATTCTTTCCATGCACCTTAAGTTGTCTAGAGGCATAGCTATCACCTTACCACTTTGCATCAAAACACTACCCAAACCAATTCGTGAGGCATCACAATACACAACAAACCCTTCCAACCCTTCCTATAGAGACAAGATAGGAGCGATACAAGCTTATCTTTCAAGGTGTGGAAACTCTTTTCACACTTATCGATCTATACAAACCTTGCCTTCTTTTGGGTCAACTTAGTCATGGGAGAAGCAATTGAAAAGAACCCATTCACAAACCTCCGGTAGTAACCCGCTAAGCCCAAGAAACTCCTAATGTTTGATGGAGTCAAGGGTATAGGCCAATTTCTAATTACCTACATTTTTTAGGATCCACCTTTATACCATCACCCAACACCACATGACCTAGAAAGGCAACCTCTTTCAACCAAAACTCGCATTTCTCATACTTGGGATGCAACTTCTCCTCCCTCAAGAACTCCCTCAAGTGACCCACATCTTCCTCCTAACAATGGGAATAGATCAAGATATCACCAATGAATATCTCCACAAATAAATCAAGGTAGGGTTTAAAGAATCTATTCATAAGATCCATGAAGATAGCCGGTGCATTGGTCAACCCAAAAGATATAACCACAAATTCATAATGCCCATATCTAGTTCAGAAGGTGGTCTTGGGAACATCACACTCTCTCACTTTCACTTGGTGATACCTAGACTAAAGATCAATCTTACATAAATGACTAGCCCCTTGAAGTTGGTCAAAAAGAACATCAATCGTTGGTAGAGGGTACTTATTCTTGATGGTGACTCCATTAAGTTGCCAGTAGTCATTACATATCCATCCTAAGAGAACCATCTTTCTTCTTCACAAACAACATTGGTGCACCCCAAGGAGATTGGCTAGGCCTAATAAAACCTTTCTACAACAAATCACTCAATAGCTCTTTCAACTCCTTTAACTCCGCCGGAGCCATATGGTACGGGAGAATAGAAATGGGTTGAGTATCGGGAAGGAGATATATGCCAAAATCTATTTCCCTTTCGAGAGGAACACTGGGAAGCTTACTAGGAAAGACATCAAGGAACTTGTTAACCACCAAAATCGACTCAAGAGGAAGGACTTTGGACTCAACTTCCCTAACCCTCATAAGATGATAGAGACACCATTAGAAATCAACTTTTGGGCTTTAATGTAAGAAATAAACCTACCCTTGACCACCACAGCATGACTCTTCGACTCAAGGGTGAGTTCATTAGGGAATTGGAATTTGACCCTATGAGTTCTACAATCAATAGAGGCATAATGTACATGCAACCAATCCATCCCAAGAATGACATCAAAATTCACCATAATTAACTCAACAAATCACAAGGCAATATTTTAAGCAAAATGAAAATGGGACAATTCTTATAGACCCTCCTAGTAACAATGGATTTACCAATGGAGTAGACACCTCATAAGGCTCACACAACAATTTGGGTTCAACATGAAACTTTTTGGCAATAAAAGGAGTAACAAAGGAAGAGTGGCACCTGGGTCTATCAATGCATAAATATCAAAATCAAAACTTTTAATATACCGGTAACGACATCGGACACCTCATCTACCCCTTACCTCCCTTGAAGAGCATAGAATCGATTGACCCTTAGCATATCACCTTGTTGACCTCCTCTTCCCAAAGGATCCACATTTGCTCCCCGGCCTTGGGGACCACTATCTCTTCCCTTGTTTGGATGACGAGGATGATTAATCTTCTTGTGACCCACTTCCCCACAACTATATCGTGTAGTAGTGTTCCTCAAACATGGGCCATCATGGCCTCTACCTTATCTTGGGCACATAGCATTAGGCACTACACCACCACCACCACCTTGGGGCCTTGTGTAGTCATTAACGAACCTTTTATTAGGAGCATTTGAAGACCCTTGGCCTTGATGAAACTGGTCACCCTTGTGACCTTGGAACCATCTTGAATACGGGCCCTCTTAGCCTCATTACGTCTCCTTTTTCTCAATTTTTCCCCCTCCAATTATTTGACATAAGTCATGAGGCGGGACAAGTCTATATCACCAATCAACATGGCGGCATGACACTCCTCATTTACCAAATCAGATACACCCATCACCAACTTGTTCATTCTAGACCTTGGCTTGGCCACCAATTGTGGAGCATATTTAGAGAGTTAGTTGACTTGAGGGAATATTTCCTCACACTCATAGACCTTTGCCTCAAATTCACGAACACCATTGTTTTGTCCTCTCTTAGCTCAAGAGGGAAGAATTGGTTGAGAAATGTCGCCTTAAACTCCTCCCAAAAGATCACATTTGTAACACCCCACCTCTTACGATACTAGTACTATGCAAATGAAACATGATATGGCTTTGTTAAATTAGTGCCAATTTTTAAAAGTGCTTGAATCTCAAATTAGAGGGCGATATGTATGTCTAACGCTGAAGAGGGTCGAGTGTGAATAAGTTTTATGTCAAATTCAGGAGATCACGACCTTAAACAAAGTGAAAGAATTGAGGTGCTTGTAGGAATTAGGAAGCTAGCAGGTGAATCACCTACTTTCTTAGCTTACATTTGCTAGCTAAACAGAGACGAGGCCTGATGTCGAATTTGTCCAAGTCCGATTATGAATGAAGTACTTGTTAAGGGTGTAACTTTAACCTGTGTTTTACCATCGTAAATTGGAAATACATACCTACCAAGATGAATAATAAAAGGGCCCAAGTACATCACAACCCCCTTGACTAATTGGACCCAAAACTAAGTAAGGAGAAAAGGGAGAAATGGGCAGCTAAGGCCCAACCAATTTGAACCCAATAAAGCCCAAGTGAAAGGGACATGGAGTTGCATCACCAGCTTGGTAAAGTAAGGCTAAAAATGCCTTAGTAGGTCGGCCAAATTCCCCCATTTAAAAAGGGTTTAAAACAGATTCCATAAGCCATTTTCAACTTGAACAAAAAAAAATCAGATTGTTTTCCAAGTTTTCTCTCAACTATTTCTTAACTTTGTAAAGCAGCCAAAGGAATCTTTTAGGGTTCTTAAGGAGGACCTCAATCTTGAAGGTAAAGGTAAGTGATTATAGTTGTGTGTTTAGTAAGGTTTATTCATGAAAAACAAGAGACTATGTTTGTTAGGTATATGCTGAAAATTTTGGACAGCATGTGTTCCAAGATTGTTATACATTTGTCTTGTTTATTTGGAAGCTTTTCTCTTTTTGGTTGTTATAAGGATACTATTATTAATAAGTATTGGTTCTTAAATGATGTATGAAGGCTACTGCACAACTTTTACAGTCCGCAAAAGGGAGTTCTTATAGGATACCGCAATTGTGTTCTTAATACGAACTTGTGGGCTGTTGGATGGGAGGCTATTGCCTCACAACCTTAATGACTATTTTGGTGCTGATCTTAGAGTGTTTTAAGGCTGTTTATATGTATAGATGTGTTGTGGACAGTTTTGGTAAAGTTGAAATAGGTTTGGAATTGTTGACGTCAAAATGTGGCAAAGGGACATAACATTATGCGGCCTGTTTATATGTTGCGTAGAGTTGTTATGTGTTGTGATTTCTGGGCTATTGTAAGACTGTTATGACACTAGAACTGGCTGCAGATGATATGTATATGAGAATGTATACAAGAAAATACGATTAGGGGCAGAAAGGTTGAAAGAATAGCTCGGGTTTATAAATACTCGCTTGCTGCCCATATGTTGTTTCTTTATGAGATTGGGCTACCAAGATGTATTTATTGGCTACTAATGCTAGTTTTATCACCTACTATGTTGTAGATAAATATTTGGAGGAAATGAAGGTTGTCTTGAGGTAATAGCGAGGTCGTACAGCGAGGTATGTAAGGCTACTTGATTTCGTATTACTTGGCATGAAATTTAGATTCTTCCTTGGCACATAAAGCCAATTACTATCTCCGACACAACTATTAGCTGTGTATCCACTCTTTCACATGTTCATAGGCTCCCAATACATAGTCACCTTTAAATCTAAATACATACGTAGATACCAAGTTACATGGGTTCTTGTTGCTAAATAAAATTCATGAGTTATTTCATCTCATACGCATTTCATTATTTGTGTAACATACTCTTTTTATTGTCATATTGTCTTGTATGATTATGTACATGTCACCTGCTACATATACAGCCCTACAGCTCCAATATTGTGGCCACCAAAAGAATCATCTCAAAGGTAAATTGAAAGGTAAAGTATATTGAAAGGTAAAGTATATTGCTTATTGATGGGTGGTAACCCAAGGGGTGGAAGAATCACCTAGAAAGCGTCGATCCTATCATGGGGGATCGCCCGAGGGGTTAAAGGAAAAGCTAGCCAAGGCCAATCCCGATATAGATTTACCACTGATCAGTTGGTCATTTGTATTACATGTTGTGCATAGACAATACAATAAAGGTAAAGTAATAAAAAGAAACGTAAAGTACATGATCCCATAGTATAACTAAAGGTGGTCTCTTATCCTACACCAGTGCATAGTCTCATTTGAATTGTTACTTCATATACAGTATTTCCTACCTCACATATTCAGTAGATTATCTTGTACTGATGTCCCTTATGGGGGGCCTGTATTTCATGCTGCAGGTGAAGATGCTAGTAGATCTCCTCAGTAGAAGTACAGGATATCCAACTGCTGTTACCAAGCTCCAGTTTTTTTTGGAGCTTTGTGCATCTAGAGCTTATATTTTTGTATTAAATAGTTAGTTGAGCCGGGGTCTGTCCTGACCCTTGTCAAATACTTTTCTTTATCTAGAGTCTTTGTAGACTATGTAAATCAAAGTATGGTCATGTCTCGTACTTTAAACACCGTGGCCCCAATAGCCTAGCTATATGCATTTCCTTTTGGCTTGTTATCACTGTTTACTTTCTTAAAGGTATGTTTAACATAGGAATCCCTTATAATATGTGTAGAAAGCACATAGACACATGTTGGTTCTCCAGGGCCTTATCGACAATGGGTGCCAGTTCGCTTTAATGGGATATTAGGCGTGACAGAAGTGGTATCAGAGCGGATCGTCCTAGGGAGTCTACAAAGCTTATGTCTATATAGAATCTTATTTATCAATGTGTTGTGCACCACATTTATAAGGAAGAGGCTACGTTGCATTTAGGAGTTATTACTTTCTTTTCGTTCCTTAGATCGTGCCATAGAGCTAAGTGTAAAAGGTGGATTATATCTAACCCCTAAATTGTGTTGTACAGCAAGTATACCAGAAACCAGGAAGAACAAAGGTAAAGGGAAGGGAGTAGAAGTGCTGGTTGGTATACCTAGTCAGGTGAGACAAAAAAATGAGGATCAAGAGGAGTCTTTGTCACAGACATCTCCAACTCCTCCAGCTCCTGATGAACCCGAAAGTAGTGAAATTCCCCCAAAACCACCTATTGATGGTACTATGCAGGATCTGAGAAATGCAGTCCAACTATTGACTCATATAGTTGCTGGCCAAGTTCAAAGGCAGGAAGGTCCAGTTATATGGTGCAAATAGGGTAGCTGGCACGAGGATATGTGACTTCCTTAATTTGGACCCTCTATCCTTCACTGGGTTAGATCCTAATGAAGATCCCCAAGACTTTATTTATCAGATTCAACACACTTTAGATGTTATGCATGTGAGTGGTACAGAAGTTGTCGAGTTAGTGACATATAGGTTGAAGGGTGTGGCTATATTTTGGTATGAAGCTTGGAAGCAATCTAAGGGTATAGATGCACATCCAACTACCTGGAAAGAGTTCAAAAAGTCATTTCTTGACCATTACTTGCCATTAGAGATCTGAGAGGCCCGCGCAAATTAGTTCTTGAATCTCCACCAAGGGATTGTGAGCATGAGGGAGTATGTCCTTCAATTTAATTCCCTGTCCGTGTATGCGCTTAATGTAGTTGTTACTATGGCAGATAGAACATCGATATGTACATAGATTGGATACGTATCTGGTCAGAGACTGTACCATTGCTTCCTTGAACAAAGACATGGATATAGCAAGGATGCAAGCTTTTGCACAGAAATCGGAGGATCAAAGGCAAAGAAGAAGGACACAAGAGTTAGAAAGGGGGCACGCCAAAAGGGCCAGATCTACGGGGCAGTTTAAACCACTCCAAGGTGAGCTTAGGCCTCGATTTTCTAATAGACCTTCTAGGCCATCATCCTCCTACTCTGCGGATAGTGCTCCACCACAACTTTAGGGGTCTAGGAGAAATCAGTTTGGTTCAATAAGCGAAGGCCAAGGCACCCGGACAGCGGGGTATTCAGCAGGCCAGCAAATGACCCTTACGTAGCCTTGCAAATAGTATGGAAGAAGTCCTTCAGGTATATGTCATGTTGGGATAGACGCTTGTTATTGGTGTGGTGCGCTAGGGCATATGATGAGAAATTGCCCGAGGAGATGTATGGGTGATATAGCACAATCTATTAGATCAGCTATTGCATCATCATCATCGGTTCCTCCATTAGGTAGGGATCAACAAGAACTTACAGGTCATGGTAGAGGTGTTAGAGGGGCAGCTAGCTCCAGTAGAGTCCAAAATCGCACTTATACTCCAGGGAGATTAACTTGATGTGGTCATAGGTACATTGCCTATCTTTTCACATAATGTATATACATTAATTGACCCTAGTTCTATACTATCATACATTACCCCACTAGTTGCTGGGAAGTTTAAGAGAACACCCAAATTATTGAATAAACCATTTGAAGTGTCCACACCAACTGGTGAATCTATTATATCTAGGAGGATTTATTATGACTGTGTAGTAACTATTTGTGACCGTGACCCATTGGCTGACCTTATTGAGCTAGAAATGGTGGAATTCGATGTTATAATGGGCATAGCTTGGTTAGCTTCTTCTTGTGCCACCGTGGAATGGCGAACCAAGAAAGTGTACTTTCACTTTCCAAATGAAGCAGTTCTTGAATGGGAAGGCAATATTGGGGAACCAAAGAGTAAGTGTATCTCTTATTTTAATGCCAGAAAGATGATATCTAAGGGGTATATATGTCATTTAGTTGGAGTGAGGGATATAGAGGTAGAATCACCAACTCTTTAATCAGTTCCAGTAGTGAATGACTTCGTTGATGCATTCCCTAAAGAATTTCCAGGCTTACCTCCAGAATGAAAAATAGATTTTGGTATTGACTTACTTCCAGGCACTCAACCTATTTCCATCCCTCCATATAGAATGGCCCCAGCAAAATTGTGTGAATTAAAAGAGCAGTTAAAAGACTTATTGGAGAAGGGTTTTATAAGGCCTAGTGTGTCCTCTTGGGGTTCACCAGTGTTATTTGTACGCAAAAAGGATGGCACCTTGAGAATGTGTATCGATTATCGATAATTGAATAGGGTGAAAATTAAGAATAAATACCCCCTTCCTAGGATTGATGATTTATTTGATCAATTACAGGGTGCCAAATGCTTTTCAAAAATTAATTTGAGTTCAGGTTATCACCAAGTGAAGGTGAAGGAGAAAGATATACCCAAGTCAGCTTTCAGAACATGCTATGGTCATCACCAAGTGAAGGTGAAGGAGAAAGATATACCCAAGTCAGCTTTCAGAACATGCTATGGTCACTTTGAATTTCTTGTTATGTCACTTGGGCTAATGAATGCACCATCAGTTTTCATGGATCTGGTGAATAAGGTATTTAAGCCATTCTTGGATGTGTTTGTGATAATATTTATATATGACATTTTGGTATATTTAAGATCAGAAGAGGATCATGCAAAACACTTACAACAAGTGCTATAGGTTCTTCGTGATCAATAGTTGTATGCCAAATTTTCTAAAGGTGAATTTCGTCTAGAATCAGTGGCATTCTTGGGCCATGTTATGTCTGATGAGATCATAAGGGTTGATTCACAAAAGATAGAGGCGGTGAAAGATTGGCCAAGACCAACGACACCCACGGAAGTTCAGAGCTTCCTAGGTTTGGCAGGTTATTAAAGGAGGTTTGTTGAAGGTTTTTCTTCTACTTCTACACCTCTAACAAAGTTGACACATAAGACAACCAAGTTCCAATGGATTGATCATGCGAAAGGAGCTTGCAGGAGCTGAAAAATAATCTAACTTCTACACCTGTGCTAGTACTTCCGGAAGGCACCAAGAGGTATGCAATATATTGCGATGCTTTAGGAGTTGGCTTAGGGTATGTGCTGACAAAGCATGGTAGGTAATTGCTTATGCATCTAGGCAACTATGACTACATGAAAAAAACTATCCAACACATGATCTTGAGCTAGCAGAAGTTGTGTTTGCTCTGAAAATATGGCGCCACTATTTATATGGGGTTCACATTGACGTATATACAAATCATAAGAGCATGCAATACATGTTTAAGAAGAAAGACCTAAACTTGAGATAGCGGAGATGGCTAGAGCTAATAAAGAATTATGACGTTGATATACTTTACCATCCAGGGAAGGCAAATGTGGTAGCCAATGCTCTGAGCCATAAGGCAATCATGAAAACTGGTGATCAAGCTGTGGTAAGTCAAGGAGTAGCTAAGGATCTACGAAAACTAGCTAGTTTGGGAGTTCGCCTTCTTGAAACTTCAAAGGAAGGGGTTATTATACATAATGCAGCAGCGTCTTCATTAGTAATAGAGGTGAAAGAAAAACAGTTTGAGGATCCTGTTCTACGAAAACTTAAGGAAAAGGTGAGTCAGGTTACGATAAAGGGCTTTGACCTTACACAAAATGGAGTACTTTACTGCCAAAATAGATTATGTGTGCCCGATATTAACAGATGAAGAAAGAGGATAATGGAAGAAGCCTATCATTCCAGATATTTCATCCATCCAGGATCAGCTAAGATGTATCATGACCTGAAGGGATCTTTTTGGTGGGGAGGCATAAAAAAGGACCTTGCAGTATTTGTGGCTCAATGTCCAAATTGCCAACAAGTGAAAGTAAAACACCAAAAGTTAGGAGGTTATATGCAGTGTATAGAGCTTCCAACATGGAAGTGGGTATGATAAATTTGGATTTTGTTATTGGGTTATCTCGCTCATTTCACAAGTTTGACTCCATATGGCTAATAATTGACAGACTCACAAAGTCAGCACACTTCTTGCCAGTCAGGAGTGATTATATAGTTGAAGGGTATGCCAAGCTATACATCAAAGAGATAGTCAGGTTACATAGAGTCCCAGTCTCCATTAAATCTGACCGAGGAGCTCATTTCACTGTAAAGTTTTGGAAGTCCTTCCAAAAGAGTTTAGGGGGACAAGTGAATTTGAGTACAACATTCCACTCTCAAACAGACGATCAACCAAAACGTACCATTCAGACATTTGAAGATATGTTGCAAGCTTGTGCATTAGACATTAAAGGTAGTTGGGTGGACCGTTTGCCACTTATTGAATTTGTCTATAATAATAGCTGCCATGCGAGCATCAAGATGACACCTTTTGAAGCTTTGTATGGAAGGAAATGTAGGTCGCTAATTGAATGGTTTAAAGTGGGTGAAATCATCTTACTTGGGCCAGATCTAGTACAATAAGCCATGGAAAAAGTTAAGGTAATACAACAATGGCTAGAAATAGCCCAAAGTCGTCACAAATCATATGCGGATGCTAGAAGGAGAGGACTGCAATTCTTAGTAGGGGATTGGGTATTTTCAAAGGTGTTTCCAATGAAAGGGGTTATGAGATTTGGTAAGAAAGGAAAACTGAGCCCATGTTACATAGGGCCACATAAAATTATTA
>JAABOM020111986.1:0-24074 GCA_011800125.2 Solanum clarkiae | reverse complement strand
TTCAACAAGTGAATAACTTGCTGAGATATTTTACAACAATTGCTACAACTAGTTCAACAACTAGCCAACTTGCTATAATAAATTCAAACAAAATCTTTACCATCAACTTATTTCTAGTATTGAATTAGACTAAAATCACTATATTTATCCGTAAACATGATCAAATGGACTACTTAATGAAAATATCAACTCAAATAAGTGTGATCCGCAACTATGATCCTATTACTAGTGTAAGTACTATCTCAATGTATAAGATCACTATTGATTCTACCATTTAACCGACATTTGACTAACTTCACCTCATGTATTATAAATCATATGGACACAACCAATTAATAATCAATTTACTTAATCACCATCACTTAAATATGCAATTACTCAATACATTATATATTACTTATCTAATTACCACATCAATGTATAACATCACTACCGAATCTAGCTTTTAATCTGAAATTGGACTAACACAAGTCAATTTATCACTAGATATGATTGATACAATCAACTTATAGTCAACTTACTATACCAACTAACTACCTTTCTATAGAGTTTTTCAGCAATTGATACTGCGTTTGCAGCAGTTACTACCAAAATTCCTAGCAATTGCTTTAAAATATTCAACAGGTGAATAACTTACTGAGATATTTTACAGTAATCGCTACAACTAGTTCAATAACTAGCCAATTTGCTATAACAAATTCAAACAAAATCTTTACCATCGACTTATTTCTAATATTAAATTGGACTAAAATCACTATATTCATCAATAAACATGATCAAATGGACTACTTAATGAAAAAATTAACTGAGTTCCTGAGTCATTTTCACAGCAAAATGTTAAGAACGTCACAACAAGGAGGTCACTTACCATGTCATTTCACAATATATATGAGGATAGCCCTAATAAGATGCTGAGTTGCTGAGTCATTTTCATAGCAAATGTTAAGAATGTCCCAGCAAGTAGGTCACTTGCTGAGTCATTTCACAACATATATGAGGATAGCCCCAACAAGATGCTGAGTTGTTGAGTCATTTTCACAACAAATGTTAAGACTATCCCAGCAAGTAGGTAACTTGCTGAGTCATTTCACAACAAATATTTCTATAAAAGGAAATATTTCTATACAAAAGAGATATTTCTATAACATAAAATATCCACCTTTAACAGTTCAAAAATGCTAGAAAAATAAGAAAATGCATATGTTCATAAAATAAGTATCCATCATCAACATCTCCAAAAAGTCTAGAATAAAAAAATACCCATCATCCAAACATTAAAAACACCCATTATCTAAACATGAAATAAATCTACTATCCAAACATTAAAATAAACATCATCCAACCTAATAACAAATAACATAAACAACATCATCACATTGGGTGCTGCTCCTCTGTAGATGTTGCTGGTTGCTGCTTCTCTGTAGCAATTGCTACTGGTTGCTGCTTCTCTGTAGCACCTGCTGCTTGCTGTCTCTCTATCACAATTGCTTCTTACTGCTCCTCTCCAATCACTACTGCATGTTGGTCCTTCCTAGCACTTGTTGCCCTTTTCTTTGCGCTCATGAGTGCTTTTGGATAACACAGTATTCAAGGTTTCTTTAAATGACAGTATCATCTCTATCATTTTATCCATTCTCTCATTACGTGACACCATCATTTTCATCATCTTATCCATCCTCTCGTTGCAAATTTTAAAAATGATAAGTACTACAAGGTGCCTTAGAAGTTTCAACACCCAGCCGATCGGATCTATCAATGGTGAATGGAATTCCAAAATCACCTCCACCACCAAAAGGAGAAAATCCTCCTCTAGAACCAACAATTGCTTCATTCCCAACAACTGTTTCTTCCCCAGCAACAGTTTCTGCAGTATCTACCCCAACAACACTTTCAGCACCATCTACCCAGTATCAACTCCCACCTCATCACCAGCACCAACATCAACAACTACATTCCTTTTGATGGCCGTTACGCCGGCCAAATCTATCACCAACCTCACACTCCTTGGATCTTCTTCTCCTTGCTCGAGTGGCACAAATCTCGTCCAAAAGTCCATAACCTTCTCATTTTCAGTCGATATTAGGAACGGATAAATAATTTACAAATTAAATAAAATTATCTTAACAGCAAAAATACTAAAATATGAGAAGATAATAATTATTTCAAAATTTGCAGCAATTGTTAAAGTTAGCAGACAACAGCGCTTGCAAGGCTTACCTCATCCGCCGGTGGATCAAAGAGTTCGTGCGCCTCCACTTTACCATTGTTTGGCTCCGCCAACCATCAAAGAAGTCTCGAATAAGATACTTCTTCATTGAACTCTTTGAATGTTTTTCGAATGTGAGGAATGGCTTCAAAAATCAAAGCCTAAATAAACTGAAGACATGAAATATTATCAATTAACATAATAAATAAATACAAAAAATACTACAAAAAAATATAACAAATAAAACTTACCATAAAAGCCCACAGAAAATCATATAGATTTGAGGACTTTTTGATCGATGTTGCCGCCTTCCTCAGATACTGAATAGTAAGGTCATAACTATCCCGACCCAAGGATAGGCACAAAATGCATTCGAGTCGACCACTATCTCGAACTAAAAGTCCATCGCATTAGTCTCTTGATCTCTTCCCATAAGAAACTCATGGACAAAGTAACCTAGATAGAGGGACTTCTTCACTCTTGTCTTGACTTTACTTGACTACAACAGGTCAAACATCTGTTTTGACTTATAATGTTTCTTCTTCATTTCTTTGCACATTTTTTATATGTCTTTTTTGTATTTTCGGATTGGGAGGGAGGAGGAGGTGGTACGTGATAGTTCAACCCCGTAACATTAGCGAACTCTCTCATGCAAAAAAAAAAACAGGCATGCCACAAAAATTGATCCAAAAATCATTCTTATTACTAATCCAACAATGAAGAAACTGATACATCAACTTTATTTGAAATAACGGGGTACCCAAATATTGTAGACTTAAGAAAGGTTTCCAAGTATTCCTTCACTAATTTTTTTTTTAAAATTAGAAAATGGTTTCCCAAGTTTCGATTTTATTCCTATCTCACCACTGTCACCCCGATTCAAAAATTCAGGTATCTGAAACCTATAATCATCATACCTGAAAGCCACAACTGCAGCAGTATCTGCAGCAGCTGGGGTGGTCCAACAACAGCTAGGGTGGTCTCTGCAGTAGCTGTATCCCTTGGTGCAACTTCTGAGGGACTTTGTTTAGCAGCTGTGTGAGTCCCTGCAACATCAAAGGGACTATCATCACCAGCTGTCTAACTTGGTTCAACAGTTGAGGTACTGACACAAGCAGCTGTTGCACTTGATCCAACAACTGATATATTGGGTGCAACAGCTGGGGTACTGTGTATAACTACTGCTGGACTGGGTGCAACAGCTGAGGAACTCTGCCTAGCATCTGTGAGGCTGGCATCAACAGTAGTCTCAGCACTGAGTTCTTTAATATAATGTGCCAGCTCTTGTTGTGACTGATCATCCTCTTGTTCATTTTTCGATAAAACGAGTCTCCTTCTGGAAGTTCTAGTAGTAGCATCGTCGGGTCCATAATTTTTTCGATTGGTCGTGCCATTTAAGTAGATAGTCCTATCACAAAATAGAGATTATCTATTAGTTTGGTCAATCACTCTGAATAAGCACAAGAAAAATCAATGCTTAAGAACCTCTTTACGTGAACAATATATGCTCTTTTTTCACAAAAATTACAATAACAATAATAACCAAACAACTACACCACCCACATACCCGAAAGTGTATCCTCAAAGAGTCCAACAAATCAAACAATACCAACAAAAACATAACAATCAAAATTAAACAAAAACAACAACCATAACAGTTGTTCTAGTTAGTTTAACAGTTGCGGCTAATACTTTAAAATCGACCAATATTTTTTCTCACATAGCACTACAACAACAAAAATCAAATAACAAACAACACCCATACCCAGTTGCTGTAATACTTCAACAATTGCTGTGAACCCTACTCGAAATCAACCAAACCAATTCAACATTTTGCTCGCAATGACCACAACAATAAAAATCAAACAACAACAACAACACCCATACCCAAAATCAACCAACCAACCAACATTTTTCTCAAAACTCAAACAACACCAATAAGACAAAACCCACATACGAAATCAACCAACCAACCCAATATTCAACAAAAATCAAACAACACCACCAAAATCAACTAACCAACCAAATATATTTCTCAAAATGACTACAAAAATAACAACACCCATACTTGAAATTGTCTTCTTCAAAGAGCACAACAATAAATCAAACAACACCAATTGAAATTAGAGTATGACCCAACAAAGTACATACTTTTTCATCTTCCTAAACTTAAATAATCATTTATACAACAAAAAAAAAGTATACCAGTGGTAAAATAAATAAAATCTTATCTTTAAAGAAGATAGGGGACGACGACGCAGGAAAAGAGAACCAACGACGACCGAGAATAATGGCAACAGTGAAGAGATGGCGACGAAGAAGAAGAAATGAACGTTTGAAAACCCTAAGAAAATTTTTGCCTGTATAGGAAGAAGAAGAAGGAGGAACTGAAGGGTGAAGGGAAGAAGAAGAGTTTTAACTCTTTTTTTGATCTGATTTTGAATTGATGGAACTTTATTTTTTATTTTTTTTTTAAAAAATTATATAAGTTTCTTTTAATAAAGAAATGGTTGCTAATGACACCTTTTTTAATTTCAGACTTAATGACACTTCTACACTTAATTGACACTTCTACTTCAATTTTCACTAGACACTTGGGTGAAGTTCTGTGGGTGAAGCTCTTTGGATCGGAAAAGCTCGGGCGAAGCTCTTTGAATCGGAAAAGCTCTCAGGCAAAATAACATCAACATCTCTCAGGAAAGCTCTTTTCTTCATTAGGGTTTCAATTTGATTGAGGTACTGTAATCTCTTTTTCTTCCTTAGGGTTTCAATTTGATTGAGGGTAATGTAAACTCTCATTCTCATTAAGGTTTATATTTGGTTGAAGTAATGTAAACAAAATGGTATATATTTGCTAATTTCTACTTAATATTGTACTTTCTCTTTGTTGATATTTGTAATTGGATTCTTCAGTGTCTCTCAGATGCTGTAGGGGCGTCACTTTGGATATTCTTGGCTTCAATATTCTTCAGTATATATTTATAATTTCTACTTCAGATTTGTAATTGGATTCTCTGTAATTTGATAAACAGTTTAGCGCCACTTTGGGGTCAAGAAAATTATGTTGTGGTTTAGCCAACCTAACCTAATTTTCATCTAGTTTAAATACTGTTGTCACATTGGAAACTGCCTATGGAAAACAATAGTGACCAGTTTAATTAATGTCAATCAGAAAAATGATAGACGACCTTATGAGAGAGTAGATGGTGCAGGGCATGTCTGTGAAACTCTGGTTCAAGCCACTCTAATGGAATACTGACCTAGTAATTTATCTAAGGAACATTTTATTCTATCTGTTCCATTATCGAGTTCTAACACTTCGTTAAGTGAAACGAGTAAAGTAATAACACAATACTTTATTGTGAAAATCTTCGGCTCATAAACGATAAAAACTGAAATATACACCTCTGTAGGATTTAACTTTAAATTTACTAACCACTATGCCGCACTAATTTAATATTATAAATTCAAGTCCTTGACTGTTGAACCCAACTTCAAGTTATGAATTCAAATTATAACTCTTGCAATCGTATGACCTAACTTTGATTCCTAAACCTTATGTTCCCAAGTCTCCAAGTCATCCCAATTTATGGAATATTTTTTGATTTCTCACTTCTTTGTAGCTAAAAAAATCTTCATGTTAAAGATTTCATTCTACTGTAACTTTAAAATGTAGGTTCTCTTTTATGTGTTCTTGATTGAGCTGTTGCTAGTTTATTTAGTTGAATTCTCAATTTTGTTTATTTGTGTAGATGGAATTTGCAAATCGTAAATGGATGTACGATAGAACTCACCTAACCGTGTTGGATTGAAGGCGGAACTTATAGATGGGGTTAACGAATTTATTGCAAAGGCAAAAACTAGAAATGATTTTCTTATAGAAGGTACAATTAGGTGTCCTTGTGCAAAATGCAAGTGCGTTAAGTTATTGAAGCCAGATAAAGTTGAATTTCATATTTTGAAGGAGGGATCTGTGGATAATTATTATGTGTGGACAGTTCATGGAGAGAATGATGCCAATATCGCTAATGTTAATTTTCAGAATCCGTTTAATGGTGAGGATGGCCCCATAGAAAATAATAATGTTAAAAATTCTCGATTAAGTGAAATGTTGAGGGATGCTTTTGGGATGTTTCTAGGGGTTCAATCAGAACCAATGATGAGGCTAAGTGCTTTTATGAACAATTAACTGAAGCTAATCATCCATTATACTAAGGATCAAAGCATTCTAAGTTGTCTGTTGCTGTTAGATTGTTAAGTCTAAAATCAGATTATTCAATTTCTCAACTGGGCATGGATTCTATCATTGAGCTTATGAATGAGCTTAATCCGAGTAAAATGGACTTGCCCAAAAATTTCTACATGACAAAGAAGTTGGTTTCTAAGTTGGAACTTTCATCAAAGAGAATTGACTGTTGTGGAAAAGGTTGCATGTTATTCTATAAAGATGATGAAGCTTTAGAAAATTGCAAATTTTGTAATCAAGCTTTTATAAGGAAGTCAAGAATGCCAAAAGAAAGAAGGTTCCAGTAAAGGCAATGAATTACTTACCCATTATACGTAGGTTAAAGAGGTTGTATGCATCAATGAGCTCTGTTCCTCATATGACATGGCATTATGAACATAAAAGGCCACCTGGTGTTCTATGTCATCCCTCAGATGAAGAAGCGTGGAAGCATTTTGATAGAGTGTTTCCCAACTTTGCTAGTGAACCTAGAAATATTAAGATGATATTATGTAATGATGGATTCACTCCATTTGCAATCTCTGCTGCACCATATTCATGTTGGCCAGTGTTTGTTACACCATATAATCTCCCCCCTAGTTATGCATGACAAGTCCATATTTATTTCTAACTTGCATTGTTCCAAGTCCACACAATCCAAAAAAGTTGATTGACATATACTTGTAGCCTTTGATTGATGAATTAAAGTTATTATGGAATGAAGGTATGGAAACATATTTTGTATTCAAGAAACAAAACTTTATATTGTGTGCTGCCTTGATGTGGACTATAAATGATTTTTCTGCTTATGGAATGTTGTCTGGATGGTCAACTGCTGGTAAGTTAGCTTGCCCATGTTGTATGGAAGACACAAAAGTATTCACATCGAAGCATGGAGGTAAGAACTCATGGTTCAATTGTAATCGTTGATTTTTGCCAATGGATCATGAATTTAGGAGAAACACCAGTGCATTTATGAAGAATCAAACTGATTTTGAAGATCCACCAACAATTTTATTGCCTGAAGAAATTTGGCATAGAGCTAAGATCTACCTAAGCTAACTGATTCTCCATCATATAAGATAGCTGGTTATGGTGTTACACATAATTGGACAAAACAAAGCATATTTTGGGAGTTGCCTTGTTGGAAGCATAACCTTTTTCGGCATAATTTGGATGTCATGCATATTGAAATTTTTTTTTTGACAACTTGTTTAATACTGTGATGGATATCAACAAGACGAAAGATGATTTGAAGGCTAAGATGGGCTTAAAAGAATATTGCAGGCGAAGTGAGTTATACTTGACACATCTTAACAATAAGATTCAGAAGCCTAAGGCTAGTTACACATTCACTTTGGATGAGAAGAGAGAGATTGTGATTGGGTTAATAATTTAAAGATGCCTGATGAATATGCTTCAAACTTATCTAGATGTGTTGATATGAAAGAAGGAAAGTTGATGTCTATCAAAAGTCATGGTTGTCATATTTTTATGGAAACTTTGATGCCTATTGCATTCAATGCCTTGCCTGATAGAATATGAAAACCCATCACAGAAATAAGTCTTCTTTTCAAGGAGTTGTGTTCTAGAACATTAAGGGTGGAGAACCTAAACTACATGGAGAGTAATATTTTCCTAGCTTTAAACAAGTTGGCAAAATATTTCCTCCTGATTTTTTCGATGTAATGAAACATCTCCCAATTCATCTTGTGCGGGCACGACTTGGAGAAGTAGATGGATGTATACATATGAGAGGTGATTACTTAATTTTTTTTTTAATTTTTTTGTGTGTTTGAATTAAAAATTCTTTCATCTAAAAGTCATACTTTACAGGCTTATTGGCATATGTAAAAGGACAATAAAAAATAGATGGAGAATATCTGGCAAGAGAAATTTCTCATTTTGATTCATATTATTTTGAGAATGGTGTGCCATGTTTGAGAAATAGACTCAATCGACATGATGATGGAGGAATTGCTGATCCTTTGGCACCACCCTTTTCCATATTCAATCATCCAGGAAGCGGAGGTCCAAAACATGCTCCAAATCGAAAGTTAACTGACACTGAGCTAAAAGCAGCTCAACACATATATTATTGAATTGTCCTAAGGTCCGACCTTATCATAGGTGTATATATATATAGTTATTTTGTTGGTATATATGGGAATGATGCTGTTTATTCTAGATTTTCAGAGTGGTTTAGAGAATATGTAAGTGTTACCCAATACTGTTAAGTATCTGTACATCAATTATATGTATTTTTAAAATTCTAAAATTTCTCTAATTCAAAATAGGTTCACAATCCGGTTAATGTTGTGGATGTCCTGAATGTCCAATTTTTGCATGATATTGCTTGGGGACCTGATCGCAGAGTAAGAATAATGTCTAAGTACTTTATCAATGGGTACAAGTTTCATGCAGAAGATTGGTCCAAAGACCAAAAAACCAGTAACAGTGGGGTGTGGGTAAAAAGTGAAGGGGATATTGATTATTATGGTGTGCTTTAAGAGATTATACTCGATTATGTTGTTGGTTGGCCAAAAAAAAAGGTGGTACTTTTTCAGTGCAAGTGGTACGATCCTGATTCTAGTGGTACAAAAGTGCATCCTCAATATAAAATAATTGAAATTAACCACACAAGGAAGTATCGTTTCTATGATCCATTTATCATTGCATAAAATGTGAAGCAAGTGTATTATGTTCCTTATCCTTTGTGCAAGAATAAATCTTCGTGGCATGTAGTTATAAAAACAAAACCCATTGGGAGAGTGGAAGTCGAGGATGCATTGGATGTAGCATATCAAAATGATATTTCAAGTGTTGAAGCGTGGTGGATAATGAATAAGCAGGTGAATTACAACATAGTGAAGACATCTATGAAGAATTTGATGCTACTGTCCTTCAATCAAATCCAAATAATTATGGGGAAGGAACATCCAGGGGGAACATTGAAGAATCTGCCGAGGAGGAACTCTCAAGTGATGAATATGAAACAAGTGATGAGGAATCATTCGAAGAAAATGAAATAAGTGATGAGGAAGAATTTGAAAGTGATTATGAATCAAGTGAAGATGATTGACTTGTTTAGTTTGTTATGCTAAAAAATTCATAGCATGTATTGTCTAGGATAAGTTTCTAATGAGCTTTTTTAATCTTATAACAGTGGAATCTGAATTTTTTTTGTTTGAGTATTCCTACATTGGAAGTTTTGCAGTTCTATGGTGATTCCTTATAGGTAGTTTTGTGGTGATATTTTGGCCATAAGCTTTAAATTTTTCTAGCATGTGGTGATTTCTCTGCATATTATTTTTCTAGCATATCAATGTCGATAAATATTATCTGATCGGTTGCAATGTTTACGTGACTTGTGAAATTGACTATTCCTAGCTTTTCATTTACTAAGAGTCTAGTTGTTATTTAGTTGGTTAGTTGTTGTAGGAATCACTTTAGAGATGGCTCTATGTGCCTTTATGCCTAAAGAATTATTTGGAGATGGGCTATGATTTCTCCTCTTCAAGATTGTTTATATTTGGTATCATGCTGTAATGTGTATGCATCTCGGACCATCTTGTTCTATTCTTTTCTAAAAGCAGTTTTGATGTGCCTAATGTCATGTATTTTGCAATTGAATTGTTCTTTAAAGTTAATGTTTGGTATAATAACTTCAGGATTACACTGTGAAGGTGTTGCTATTTCATATACTTCTTCTCCAGTTCCAGCGAGACTGTAGCGACCATTAGCTTTTTTTTCCTTCAGTTCTTCTCTTCTTCTTTCTTCTTTAGTTCTTCTCCTGTTGTCCAGCCAGTGACCCAATTTTTAGCATCTATTATTAGTTTTTGTCTTTTTGGATTGAAATATTTGCTAATATATGTTAAGCTTTTTGGATTCAAGAAGCTAAGTTCGCGTTGTTAGGTGAGGAAAACTGAGAAAATGATGAGAGTAGATTTTGTTTTCCAAATATAGTGGCGTGAGCAGAATGAACTAACCTAGATTTTGGAGATATTTCTTTGGAATAAGTCAGAGTCCGATAATGAATATTCCTAAGGAAGAAATCACTGAGAATACCTAAATCTTCAACGTGTTGAAGAGTTGAAGTTGCAAATAGACTGATCAATCTGAATACTTAAGATTTACCGACATGTATTAAGAAAACCTGATCATGGAATCTCAACTTTCTTAAGCAGCAACTTAACCATCTATATCTCCAGTTTTCCATTCATCGTCAACCGATAGCCTGGATTGCCTCAACACCATTAGAACAGCGAAAGAAACCCACCCACGTCCTCCTTTGACATGTAAGTTCTCCTAATATACCAACCCATTATCTCTATTCTTTTACCTATTTCAGCATAAAACCATCTGACCTACGGGTGCCAAGAAATCACAGAAGGAGATCTTTTTTAGAACTTTCTAGTAGTAACTGATTTCAGGCCGACATGACCTATGTATGGCAGGTTTAGGCAGCAAAAGTTGCCGAAAGAACGTGTATAAAATGTTTAAAACAACAAAATCAAGTATACTGGTAAGTGAAAGTGGTGAGGTAACTCCAATGGAGAGGTTGAGCAGATCGGAGTGCCACTGCCAACTTTACATTAAGTAATGCCTTCATAATGTCTTCGTATAACTCATGTACTACTACGACCATGATGAGATATTCTTAAAGAACAATCAAGTTTTTAATAATAACTTTGACCCAAGTTTGGTCATCAAGCAACCAAGAATGGTCTACAAACCACAAATAAGACATTTGTTAATACATTTTCCCCTTGATTCCCCATTGTAATTTGTGCAATTAAATTTGAATTTCACCGATACATGTATGATGGAAACACACAGCTTTATCCCCATTGTGATTGTGTTCCTTAAAGTTGGTTATTCTATTCCATGTTTGCTGAGAGCATGAGTTATCATGGTAATTAGAGTGACAAAAATTATTGCTTCTTCTCTTGTGCGTTTCATCTACACTCATGTTAATTGAATGTAGTTTGAGTGACATTGTCTTTGAAAAATGAAAAAAGAAAAACTCACTCTGTGCTTGCTTGTTTAAGCTACAAGTCAACTTGCGACACAAGATGTATGCATGTCTGATGTACAAATCTCTCTGCTTTGCCTATAAGTTTTCAGTGTCAATTCATCTGTGTCAAGTAGTAGAGACGAAGATTTCAGGGAGCTGGTGCAAATTGTTTCCAGAAAAAGTCTTGTAGACAAAGCGAAAGCAGAGCTAATTAGGCAACAATTAATTAGTGATGTGGTGCCTTGGAGTCGATCTGTTACAATTGGAAGAATCCATGAAAATAAGCCATGTGCTTTTGGTGATGAGGTGCAAGTGAATACAAATACATTTAAAAGAAATAGAAGTAGTGTTTTTTCTTATAGAAAAACAGGGGTGTTCTGAAACAGAGTACTCCTCAAGGAAAGAAAAATTGGAAAAAAAAACAAGGCTAGCTGTTGTTAATTATCTGCTGAACTGTTTCTTGGATTATTTTTGTTATGGTTGCTCTTTACTTATTGTCATATGTTGTTACACAGGCATGTTCACTGTATACAGACATTTTCACTTTGGCTTCACTTCACTGCAAGTGCTTGAATTTTGTCTCCGTAGAATTTTTTTGACCTGTTTTCATATATTTATTTCAGGTTCAATTTCAAAAAAGCTTGGACAAACGACATCAATCACAATCTACTACTGAGGCTGGTTCCACAACTCAATTATAATCTGATGATATTACTTCTATATGGACAAATGTGGCAGGAGGTGTGAAGAAAGATAGAGTTTATGGGCTTGGAGTACAACTTTCCTCGTGTCATCCATCACCATTGTTGTTCGGTGCTTCTACTTCTTAAACTTTAGAAGAAATTGAAGCAATGAGAAGACAATTTCAGAGTTGACATAACAAATTCAATCATCTGAAGCGAACTTTGCTAGAGTGCAGAAATTTATGGAGAAATATATGGCTGAATCTGATAGTAGTGAAGAAAAGACGGATTCTGATGAAGAGTAGATTATGTTCTGGTTGTTTAGACATTTTCTATGAGATTTAGACTTGTGTTAAACTATTTACTTTCGTTTTGAATCCCAACTAACTACTTATTAAAATTGATTTTGATGATGTTTTAACTTTTAAACTCAATTTTATGGAATGAAATTTGAATGTATAGGGTTGTATTTAATGTTTTGTTTTATCATTGAATTTTTATGGATGGCAATATAATTTAGCAGGTGATTTACCAACTAAACAATATTTTTATGCATTAAAAATTTAGTCTATTCGACTATAATGGTATCATTTTTCTATTAGAAAATTCAAAATGCCGACTGCAGTAATCGGAAGCTCACCTAAATAGTTAATAATTGTGCCGACCAATTGAAATATGTATTAACTATTTACTTACTTAAATATTACGACTACTGTAGTCGACATCATTTGAATTAATAAATTATTTTTTTAATAATGTTCCGACTACAGTAGTCGACATGATTTGAATTAATAGATTATTTTTTAATAATGTTCCGACTACAGTAGTCCATTCGGTAGACAAATGGTCCTGCTTAGTTTCATATTCTCTGACCACAACAATTGGCAAATGCCGACTACAGTAGTCCGTAAATATTTTTCGACGTACTAAATATTGACTACTCCAAAACGGTCGAAAAGTCATCGGTAAACATCATTTTCCGACCACATTCTGAGTAATTTTGTAGTCGGAAAATAACTTATTACTAGTAGTGAATTTTCAAATTAAGTAGAGAAAAAGTTATTAACCAGGACGATATTGGTCAAGTTGGCAAGTGAGAAAAAGATGACGGTGGATTTGTAGCGATTGACAACGACGAGGGAGTGGGTGATGTCGTCGATTGAGGAAGATGAAGCAATTGATAAGAAATCAGCTGACTTCATTAGCAAGTTTAGATAACAGTTAAAGTTACAGAGGATTTCATTCTATTCTTAAGTACAAGAAAGTTTGAATAGAGGAGTTGCAAGGTGACTGATCAACCTGTGTTTTTGTTAATTACACTTCTGTATAAAACTCAATGAATATTTTTGTCCTTTTCAATCCCTTCTTACTTTTTGTTTACCTTGAAATGTTTTTTTTTAAAAATTAAATTTTCGAGCCCATGGGCTCTTTTTATTGCACGAATAAAAGTATCATGTTAACAAATGTCTGATATAAGAAAAGCCCAAAGCTTAACAAAATAAAAAACCTAGCCCATTCCCCCTTTTCATCCCCTTCCTTCCGAATTAAGTATATCTGCAGGTGCTTTGATGTCCGCACCCATTCATCACTTTCCAAAATGACCTTTACGCTTCCTCTGCTTAGAGCTTTACCGTTGCTACTCATCATCCATGGTCTTCGATCTTGTATGGACGCATCCCCTCCTTTATCTATCTTCAAGAGTAAGTTCTTCACTCCCATCTCCATACCATCTTGTTATTTCTTTGTTTAGATGTCCTTCTCATTTATTTCCCCTTAATACTAGGTCGATCCATCATCATCCGCGTCACTATTCACCACCCACATTTCCATCTTTATCCGCATCCGGTAGGTTCCCAAGCACTGTCCCTATTTTTATTGTACCCACTATTTTCTGCTTATTTTTTTACTACAGGTATAAGGATGTTGCAAAGGACCCTCCACCATAACCAGCTCTGATGTACAGGTCTTTTTTTGGGGCATTTGTTTTTGTACCTTAGCATAGCTCATTTTTTGTATATTCACAGTCTCCTTCGACCCTATAGGTTTGTTTTTTGTTAATATATCCGACTGTGAACCTTTTAAATATATAGTTGTGCTACTGTATTGGCCTGTATGTATGTCATCACAACTGTGATATGCTCATGAATGCATATACCTCCTTTGCTGCTTATGCCCTGCTACTGTTCTGGTCATTTCTGATATATGAATTTTCCTGGTCTTGATCCTGGGAGAGGGGACTTGTGCTTTGTCTAGGTTAATTATTCCTTTGCATGCCCTAGGTAGCTGCTGAAATAATGAATATTACATATCCCCTTTCACATATAGAGCAATATTAGCTAATGTGTCTGCTAATTTGTTAGCTTCGCTGTATGTATGCCTGAAAATGATGGCCTTCTTAGCTGTTATTTCTTGTATTTGTTCAACATCCTCCTTAACATTCCACGGGACCCTCCATTCTATTAGGATAATTTTCTACAGTACTAATGAATCAATCTCCATAATTATTTTATCCCATCATGAGATTAAGCAATATTTTTGTCCTTGTAAAATTGCTTTAGCTTTAGCTTCCACATTTGACATTACCCCTAGCACTTTGGCTTCTGCATATAGGATGTTTCCCTGATGGTATCTAATACCAAATGCCAATGAGCTTAACCCAGGGTTCTCTCCACATGCGCCCTCTATATTACATTTTATCCACCCTTCTTCTGAAAAATCCCATTTAATAGGAAGGCAATATAATCTTGGCCTGTAATTCTGCAAAAAAAAAAAAAAATGACCAGAATTCCAGGATACTCCCTTGGCCATGACCAAAGGAATCTATTTGTAACAAGTATATAGATTATTTGCTGATATTGAAATGTGAGCCTATGGAGACTTACATCAAATCCATGTTTTCTAGCATTCCTCCTCTTCCATAGCCCCCACATTATCACCATAGGCACCACCTTGAACACCAATTGTAGCTTAGGATTAGGTTGTTTCTCCCACCAATGTCTGATTCTTTGTTGTATCTGCAGTCCCTCCATTGAAATCCCCGCACAAGAAGCAAACAGTTTCCATAGCTTTTGGGCTATGGAAGATGTTGGAAAAATATGTGTCATAGTTTCTTGGTGATATTCTTCACAACAATGGCACCTTGAGACCAAACTGATGTGCATCCTCTGAAGGTTATCATTAGTTGGTAGTCTTTTTTTCCACAGCCTCTGTAGGAAAAAACTGATTTTGAAAGGCATCCCCTTCACCCAAACATACTCTATCATTCCAGCCTTTGTCACCTTGCCCTTATTACTTCATAAGCTATTTTGGTAGAAAACCTGCCATCAGGATTTGGCATCCAGATTGGCATATCACTCATATCCTGTGCAATAGATGGATTAATTGTTTGAGTAATATGGTATATCATATCTTCAGAGAACAACCCCTGCAATTTTTGTACCTCCCATCTTCCTTCAGAGATAAATTCTTTTACCTCCCAATTCTGTTCCCCTCCCTTATCCTCAGTAAATACATAGCTCCCTATTTAGTCTAGTTATCCATCCAAAAGCTGGAATTTCTAGCCTTCAGGTGCCATGCAATTTCATGCTCCACTTCCTCCCTGACATTCACCATTTTTTTCCTGACCTAGGAAACCCTCGGGCTCTAGCTATGTATGGGTGATCTTTGTTATAATATTTATTCCACGTGTACTGACTCCAGATGGAGTTTATGGAACCCCTAAAAATTCACCACAACTTTGCAAATAAGGCCTTTGAAATATAATTGAAGGACGTTAATCCAATTCCCCCTTCCTCCTTTGGTAAACATAGATCCTCCCATTTAACCCAATGTTTACCTTTGGTTCCACCCATTTTACACCAAAAAAAAGGATGCAAAAACCTGATTAATCTGATACAAAACTTTCTTTGGAGGATTTAATACAAATAGTAAGTATAGAGGCATTGATTGTAGAACATGTTTTATCAAAATTAACTTACCCCCAAATGTGAGAAACTTATTATGCCAGCTCTCAATCCTCCTAGCTATCTTCCTCAACATATCCTCATAATGAATAACCCTTCTTCTTCCATATAGCACCGGACATCCAAGGTATGTGAATGGGAAAGTACCCATTTTAATCCGTGTGAACCTTTTTAACATCCTTGCAACCCCTAATGGGGTCTTCTCATTAATGTAGAAGAAGCTTTTATCTTTATTGATCATCTGCCTAGATATCTGTTCATATTGGCAAAGGATACCCATAATTCTTCCTATAGAGTATTTGTCCCCAGATCCAAATAGGATAGTGTCATAAGCATATGATAGATGATTAATTTATGGGCTCCATTTGGGCAACCCATAACCCACAAATTTCTCATCCTTATACAGATTATTCAGAGCCCTAGACATCACCTCTGCTGCAATAATAACTAAAATAGGAGACAAGGGGTCACCCTGCTTGACCCCTCTAGTGGATTAAAAAAATTCATAAGATTGCCCATTAATCAACACCAAATGCCAATTATTGTTCAGAAGCCGCCAAACCATATCAATCACCATCTTAGAAAACCCAAACTTCCTCAGAACCTTAGTCAAATAGATCCATGACACTCTATCATATGCCTTAGACATATCTAGCTTCATAACCACATTCTGGTTCGCATTCCTTTTTCCAATATCCCTTATAATTTCCTGAGCAGGCAATACATTCGAAAAAGTACTCCTCCCCTTTATAAAACCAGTTTGGTTAGGGGATATGAGTCGCGGGATAACAAATGAAATTCTCTCCAGAATCAATCTTGAAAAAATTTTATTCAGAAAGTTACTCAAACTAATAGGTCTTAAATCCCCCATATGCTTTACATTCTCCTTTTTGGGAATTAAGACCAAATTTGTATGAGTAATATACCTTGGTAGGGGGAATCCACAGAAAAAAGTCTTTACCATCACAGTCACATCCTCCCGCATAGTGTCCCAGCATTGCTGATAAAACATTCCAGAGAAACCATTTGGGCTACTAGCACTATCACCATTCATCAGGAAAATAATCCTTTTCACCTCCTCCACATCAGGCATCTTCCCAAGTTGTTCATTATGCCCTTCTGTGACCAGTGTTGGTACGCAATCAAGCATACTGTATTCCATTCCAAATTGTCTTCCTTAAACTGTTTTTCATAGAAAGAGATAGCCTTTGCACTAATATTTTCTCTCAAAGTAATGGTGTCTCCTTGCTCCGTTTGAACTTCTTCCTTCTCCCATTGACATAAGAGTGGAAGAACTTGATATTTCTATTACCTTCCCCAAACCATTTCATTTCTGCCTTTTGCTTCCAAATTCCTCCTCATATAGGTAGAATTTTCTAAGTTCTACATTAGCTCTATTTAATTCTTCTCTGCTCTACCGAGATGGGTAAACCTCCAGTTGGGCCTCCTTAACACGAATATTCCTCCAAATCCACCACCCTTCTGAAAATGTCTCCAAATGCTTCTTTACTCCAAGTAGCCAAAGCTTTTTTTAACCTTCTTGAGTTTAGAGTGAAAAACTACAAATGGGTCCCCACTAAAATCAGCCTTCCAATTATCTTCCACAATTTTCTTAAATCCCTCCTTGAAATGCTTTATCTTTTTTCCTTTCTGTTTTTTTTCCTTCTGTTTTTGTGTTCTTTATTATTCTTTCAATTTTGCTTTATCTTAATAATTTATTTATATAATTATGTTTATAAAATAGAAACTCACTAAACAGATATTTTTTGTACATATTTTTCTCTTCCTTGAACACTCCTAACATAATGATAAAAGATGATCATTAGGGATTGTTTGATTGGAAAGAAGTTATCTCAAAATTAATTATCTCACGATAAAAATTATTCTATTATGTATAGGAATAACTTATATCATCCATAAATATAAATAATTGAATTAATAATTGACTAACTATCTGATACATTCAACCAAACATAACATAAAATAATTTTGTATTTTATTCCAGAATTGTTATACATTCACACCAAACGACTTCATTCTCTTAAGTACTTTGTAAAGATACTAAGCACATTTAATTATATATGTGATTAATTATGTATAGAATGTAAGTAAACATAGAGCAATAACACAATGAAATAGTAGATCAATATACCTTCAGCCATTGTTGGCGATGTTGTCGAAATCGTCGTCGTTTGCTTTTCACTTTTCGGTAAGTCTTTTGAGCATTCAAACCCCACTCAATATGGTGTGGAGTAGGAAAGAGATTTGTGCTTAGGGATCTTTAACCGAATGTATCCCTATTTATGGCTATTCTACCATCAAGAATGGTAGTGGGGAAGTTAGTGGTTAGTGGGAAGTTAGTAGAAAGTGGAGTAGTTGAGTAGTGGGGAAGTTGTAAAGTAGTGGATTGTTATGTAACTTCCATGGGTAGTGGATGTAGTGGTAGTTGCAACTTTCCTGGAAGTTACAAACTACATCCATGGAGGTTATGGAAGTTGTGGACTACTATCCATGGAATGTGCCAACATTCCAACATTCTCCCACTTGGTCCGTCACTCTAATCCCATTAGTGAAATATAATACATGAATTATGGCGACAGTTCCTTTGAAGGCGAGTAGTATCTTCCATGCATCACAATATACTATGCTTCGAAATCTTAGCCTATATAAATTAATGAATAAACTCAATGTTTATTTTAGGTCCATATTTTAGTGATAATTCTGAAAGTAAAACTGAATGTGCACACAATTAACAAGAATTATTATATATAATAGAGTTTCATAAATATTTATAGTTACATAGAAATGTTACATAGTGGGAAATTAGGACTAAGTCCCATTGTGACTACATTATCCTTAAATTTATGTGGTGGCATGCCTTTAGTTAAAGGATTAACTAACATTGCTTCAGTGCTGACGTGTTCAATGACCACTATCTTATATTTAACACGTTCACTTATGGCTAGATATTTAATATCGATATGCTTGCTTCGACTGCCACTTTTGTTATTCTTATCCATAAAGACAACAACTGAATTGTCACAATAAAAGTTTAAAGGCTTAGCTATAGAGTCAAAAATTATAAGCCTAGAAATGAAACTCTTTAACCATACACCATGTGAGATAGCCTCAAAAGAAGAATTGAATTCATCCTCTATTGTGGAAGTAGTGACCAGATTCTATTTGGCACTTCTCTAAGATATAGCATAAAAATATACCCTGAAGTTTATTTTTATGAATCAACAAAACCAGCGAAGTCTGAATCAGAGTAGCCAATGACTTCTAAGTCATTTGATCGTTTATACATAAACATGTAATCTTTTGTCCCTTGAAGATTTTTTAGGACTTTCTTTGTAGCTTTCCAGTGGTCAAGACCTGGATTACTCTGATATCTCCCTAACATTCCAATAGCAAATTCTATGTCAGGTCCTGTACAAACCTGAGCATACATTAAGCTTCCGATAGCAGAAGCATATGGAATGTCTTTCATTTGCTCCCTCTCAAGATCGTTCTTCGGGTACTGATTCAAATTGAACATGTCACCCTTCACTATGAGAGCTATACTTGGTGAACAATCTTTCATTTGAAATCTCTCCAGAATTTTATTGATATAGCATTATTGAGATAGACCTAAGATAACTTGATATCTATCTCAATGAATCTCAATGCTAATAACATAAAAGGCATCACCCATGTCTTTCTTGTCAAAATTTTTGGAGAGAAATTATTTCACCTCATGTATCATTCCCTTATCATTGGATGCAAGTAAGATATCATCCACGTATATAATCAAGAAACATATTTTACTGCCACTAACCTTCTGGTATATACATTGATCCATAATATTCTCAACAAAGTCAAATGAGGAGATGATATTATAAAACTTTAAATACCATGATGGGAGTCTTGTTTTAGTCCATATATGAATTTCTTTAACTTGCATACCAAGTGCTCACATTACTAGAGGAGAATCCTTCTGGTTGTTTCATATAAACCTTCTCCTCTAGATCACCATTTACAAATGCAGTTTTCACATCCATCTATTGTAATTCTAAGTCAAAGTGCTCTACTAATGTCAATATAATACGCAAGGAATCCTTTTTAGACACAAGACAAAAGGTCTATGTGTAGTCAATTCCTTCCTTTAAGTGAATCCTTTAGCAACGAGTCTTGCTTTATATCTTTCTATGTTGCCTAATGAGTTCTTTTTAGTTTTAAAGACCTATTTATATCCAATGGCTTTAACACCATTAGGCAACTCGATAAAATTCCAGGCTTCATTACATTTCATGGAATTCATCTCTTCTTTTATGGCATTGAACCACAATTCAGACTCTTCACAATTCATGGCTTGTGAAAAAGACTCTAGATCACTTTTGACTCCAATGTCAGATTCTTGTAAATATACAACAAAGTCACTAGGAATTGTTGATTTTCTTTCTCTAGTAGATCTTCTTAATGTTGCACCAACATTTTCTTATGGATCATGTTGTTCCACTGGTTGTTCAAGAGTTTCATGAATTACCTGAATATCTTGATCTATAGGAATATTTTCAGCAGCTTGTGGAATCTCATTGATTGGTTGTTCAACACCCAATTGTACTTGAGGGGAATTATGAACGACAATCACTCTTTGACTTGAAGTGGAAGGTCGATCTTTTGTAGAAATAGTATTGTGACATTGATCACTCCTACTAATCAAATCATTGTTAAGAAATTTTGCATTTCTTGATTCCACAATCCTAGTGTTATTAGATGGACAATAGAATCTGTATCCTTTAGACCTTTCAGCATATCCAATGAAATATCCACTAATGGCCTAGGATCCAGTTTCTTTTCTTGTGGGTTATAGATTCTTACTTCAGACAGGCATCCCCATACGAGTATATGTGTCAAGCTAGGTTTCAAACCTTTAAACAATTCGAAAGATGTTTTTGGAACAACCTTGGTTAGAACTCAATTTAATATATACATTGTCATATTAAGCGATCCAATCCACAAGACTTAGGTAGCTTTGAGCTGCTCAACATACTACGCACCAGATCCAATAATGTTCGGTTTCTTCTTTCTGCTACACCATTCTAATATGTAGAACTAGAGATGGTGTATTGGGCAACAATTTCATTTTGTTAAAGAAATTGAACAAACAGACCATGTGGTTGTCCATCCTCAGTATATCTACCATAATATTCACCACCTCTATCAGTTCTCGCAATCATAATTTGCTTTTTGCATTGTTTCTCTACTTCAGCATTGAACACTTTAAAGGATTCTAAGGCTTCACTCTTATTATGAAGCATGTAGAGATACATATATCGTGAGTAATCATCTATAAAGGTGATAAAATATTTCTGACCATATGCATCCATATCGAACAACATATATCTGAATGTATTATTTCTAATATGATTGAACTCCTCTTGGCACTTTTCTTTGACATATTGGTTTGTTTGCCTTTAATGCAATCCACACAAGTATCGAAATCAGTAAAATCTAAAGTATTAAGTACTCCATTATTTACTTATCTCTTAATTCTATCTATAGGGATATGTCCCAATCTCTAATGCCATAAGATAGAGGAATTTTCATTCAAAACACATCGTTTGATGCCATCTTGAACATGCGTAACATTATGAGTGGAATCATTTTGTATATTGAGAGAGTAAAGACCATCAGACAATGTACCATATCCGATAAGTATAAATTTATGAAATAGTTTGAAATCACCTTCTAAAGGGAAGGAGTATCCCAAAGGTACAAGTCTTGATACCAAAATTAAATTCCTAGAAAAATTAAAAACGTGGAAGGTCTTTTCTAACTTTAAAACAAAATCACTACTTAGAACTAAATTGCATATTCTAATAGCTTCCACATGCAACTGCATCTTGTTTTAGAATAGATGCTTCGCTCAATTCCCACTGACTTCTGCAGGTTTCTTAAATCCTGTAAGGAATTCGTAATATAGATTATAGAAGCAGAATATATCTACCATGTGTTATGATTAACATCAATCATGTTAGCTTCATAACAAACAGGAGAGATTGAAGCACTTTTCTTAACAATCCATTGTTGAAACTTAACACAATCCTGTCTTATGTGTCCCTTCTTTTTACAAAAGTGACACTAGGATTCTTTCTTAATGACAGTTTCAAGTGATACCTTTCCTTTCCACCTTTTATTGGCTTGATTGATCTTCTTTCCTTAAGTAGTTATGAGTGCACTTTCTCTTGTTTCCATTAGTAGTCGGCCTTCCTCTTGAACCCACATGGACATAAGTTCATTAATAAACCATTTATCTTTACGTGTGTTATAAGAGATCTTGAAGGGACCATATTGTGCAAGTAGAGTATTCAAAATATAGTGCACAAGAAAAGTTTCAAACATTTCAACCTCAAGAGTCTTTAACTAAGCCGCTAGATCTTGCATTTTCATGATGTGCTCACGCACACATCTCACACTAGTGAGCCTCAACAATAAGAATTTCATAATAAAGGTGTTGACAAGTGCCTTATCTGAAGTCTCAAATTGTTCATCAATAACCTTCAGTAATGCCTTGACATTATTATGTTGTTAAACAGAACCACGAATACTAGCAGGGATTTTGGTCTTAAAGAACATAACACTCAAATGGTTAGAGCGTTCTGATTGCTCGTAAAGAGCAAACCCATTTTGAGTGTTGATTTCATTAATAGGTGGTTCGTCTTTCCTGATAGCATAATCAATGTTCATGTACCCTAAGTGAAGAAGAATTCTCTCCTTCCAGATCTTATAGTTCTCACCATTAAGTTCGGGAATATCACAACTATCAGAGAAATACGTAGGTTGCATAATTGCAAAACATATATATACATG
The DNA here is from genome assembly GCA_011800125.2 of Solanum clarkiae. Lineage (NCBI taxonomy): Eukaryota > Viridiplantae > Streptophyta > Magnoliopsida > Solanales > Solanaceae > Solanum > Solanum clarkiae. The sequence continues at coordinate 1,129 of JAABOM020111986.1, read as the reverse complement.
CTTAATAAATTTGAGGCACGTAAAAAATGAATCTACTGACATAAAAATTTCCTGTAGGCTAAATTTTTAATTCAAATTAGATTCACACATTATGATAGAATTATCAATTTATCAGCATGATATTTTATCTTTATGATAAAACTATTAAACTCTCATTCATAATTCCTGTGGGTAATTATGAAGAATATTTAACATTTTATCTTAATTAATTATGCAAAAAATAACAAAGAAATTAAGTTATTATATCATGCATGATTAATCACAATATAATGTCTGAAATTTATTTATGTGATGAACTTTTATAATTTTATTCAATTAAAGATGTTGTAGCTAATCTTTAATCAAATAATATTATAAATAACTTAGACATTATTCTGATTTAACATCTACATCTTATGTGATCCTAAACATAATATATATAATTTTATTTAATCAAGATTTTGTATGTAAGTCTTAATTAAATAAAATTATAAAGATCACTTAGACATTAAATCTTATAGTTGTGTTAGACAAATAAACAACAATTCAAACAATAATTTAGTATAACATCCATAGATAGTGTTTAAAATCATATGACTGTACGAAAATAAATTTTCATAAGATATCTAACATTAGGTTGCACCAAAAGTGTTAAAATAAGATCTAAAATTTAAGATTCATTTTTGAATGATTTTTCCAAATTCAAAAAACCAACAAGGCAGAGATAAAACAATTGCTCTGATCCAAATGTAAGTAAATATAGAGTAATAGCAAAGCGAAATAATAGATCAATATACCTCCAGCCATTGTTAGCTATGTAGTCGGAATTGTCGTCTTTTGCTTCCCACCTTTCAGTAAGTCTTCTAAGCACTCAAACGTTACTCAAGATGGTGTGAAGTATATATAGAGATTTGTGCTTAGGGACCTTTAACCAGATATACCCCTATTTATAGTTATGCTACCATCAAGAATAGTAGTGGGGGAGTTAGTGATTAGTGGGAAGTTGTAGAGTAGTGGAGTAGTGGAGTAGTGGGGAAGTTAATGAAGTAATGGATTCATGGATATAGTTATGCAACTTCCATGGGTAGTGGATGTAGTAGTAATTACAACTTCCATGGAAGTTACAAACCACATCCATGGAGGTTATGGA
>JAABOM020111975.1:0-24077 GCA_011800125.2 Solanum clarkiae | reverse complement strand
AAGGATCTATGTTTCATGCCAAATGATACAAAATCAAATAACCTTACATACCTCGTTGTGGGACCCTGTTACTATCTTGAAATAACCTTCCCTTCCTTGAAATACTTATCTACAATATAGTAGATGATAAAACTAGTATTAACAGGCAATATATACACCTTGATATCTCAATTACAGAAGAAAACAATACATGGGCAGCAAGCGGGTGTTTATAAACCCGAACGTATTCTTCCAACCTGTATGCCTTTAATCATATTTTCTAATACACACTAGCATGGGCACATAATGTACAACCAATTTTAAGTCCATAACAGCCTTACAACAACCTTTCCATCAATCTCGGATGGAGCCAAATATTGACTATTTTTTTGCCTTGGAGTATGATGGAATAAAGCAAAATGGCTCTTTAAACTATCTGCGTTTTTTTCATTTGTGAAATAGCAGTTAGTCAATGCAACTTTCGACGCTCCTCATGGGTCATCTGGAAACAGCCGCTTTATGTTTTTAAATATAGGGGTTAGGCTGCATACATCCGACCCCCCTCACCCCGCAATGAGCGGGAGCCTTTTGAGGCACTGGGGTATGTTGTTGTTGTTGTTGTTTAACAGCCTTATAACAGCCCACAAAGCGTGACACATAACAATTCCACGCAATCTAAGAATGGGCAGCATAACGTTACCCCTCCTTCTCTACATTTCGACATCGACAACTCCAAACCTGTTCCAACTTTAACCAAACTATTCCAGCAACATTTACACATACAACCAGCTTTGAACTAGTCTCAGAACAGCCACAAATTAGTTATTAAGGACATGAAGCAACATCTTGCTCTCCAACAATCCACAAGTTCATACGAAGCATATAATTGAGATACCATATAATGACTCGCTTTTGTAGACTGCAATAGTTGTTAATCAACCTTTTTACACTACTGTAAAACCAGAATTTGTTGCATAACTAAGTACCAATACATTATAAAGCCAGCCAACAAGAGAAAAGCCTCTTAATTAACAAGAAAAGTACATAAGAATCCCCAATACACAATCTGTCTAGAAATTCCAGCACAATTATGCCAACAAATACTTCTTATTTTTGATAGTAAAACCATACTAAAAACATATAAAAGCTTACTTACCACTACCTTCAAGGTATAAAGCTTATATAAAAACCCTAGAAGTTCTTTCTTTGCTGCTTTGATAGACAAGATACATTGAGAGAACTTTGAAAGCAAAACTGTTTTTGTTTGTAAGTTCAAGTGAACATTGACTCAGTGGGAGCTACTTTGGCCCTTTCTAAAGTGGGATGTATGCCGACTTACTAAGGTATTCTTAGCATTGTTTCCTCCAGTAGGTAATGCAGCTCCTTTCTCCTTTCATTTGGGCCTTTTGGGGCACCAACTTGATTGGACTTGGGCTGCCTATTTTTTAGATTTTGTTCTTCTTGGTTTGGGCCTAAAGTTTCCAAGAGTCTTCTGATATCTTTGGGCCTTTCTTACTATCATCCTTGGGCAGAAAATATAGTCCATGCGTGACACTAAACCATGGCCCAAAGGTACATCTTTAACACATATTTTATTCATAATCGAAATTGGACAATTTCAACGTTGAGCCTCGTCTCCGTTTAACTAACAAATTCAAGCTAATCAAGTAGGTGACTCACCTACTTGCTTACTAAGCCCTACAAGCACCTCAATTCTCTCACTTCATTTTAAGATTGTAATCTCCTCATTCCGGCACAAAACATGTATACACTCACCCTTCTTAAGCGCTAGATGCACATATAGTCCATCAACACAAGATTCAAGCACTTTTAAAAGTTAGCGCTTGTTTAACCAAACAATGTCATGTTTTATTTGAATTGTACTAGTAGTATAAGGTGTGGGGTGTTACACTATTGATGCATGGGTAGTGTTTATTTGAAGATTTTAATATGATTTAAACTATTATGTAAGGAATTACCCTAGGTTTATGGAATTTTAAGTATGCATGTTCCCCTTTTGAAATCATTTATGCATGAGAGATTACACTATAGATTTACATATGGAACTAAGTATGTTTTCACTTCAACTTCATACTATAAATGTTGATTTTGAATGGAGTATTAATTACCCATGTCATTTCCTCATTGTTCATAGCATATGAATTCATGTATACGGATTATTTTAAAAAGTTATGTTATGGGTAAGCGCAATTTCATATTATGGTATGATTTTGATAAATGGTTGGTTATGACAATATTTTGATTACATATATGTCTTTGATTTTGGCTCTTTAAGCACTTTGGGTGCTTGCACCATTTTGTATATGAATGGGTTATTCCTATGCATGAGTATTATGAATATGAAATAATGATTTTCGCATTTGAACCTAAGTATGAATTATTATGAATGGTGTTTCACTTTTAAGACCAATTGTGCATTAAAATGATTTGAAAAATGACTATTTCCTCTTTGAGAGTATGTACATGCATATTAAGAGCATTCTTGTGGGATGAAGACTTAGCTTGTTTTGTTGAGGGTCTTGGGGTAGTTTGGGACTTGCATAGCATGTTTCTGATGAGTGTAGAACTTGAAAGGTTGTATGATGATGGGTAAAGATGGTCAATCTATTTAGTCAATTCTCTAAGATTAGTCTTTGGTTTGCATTTTATCCTTAAGTGAGGATGAAGGTAGGTGATATCCCTTGGTGCCTTTTCGGATTAGGAGTGAGCATTATTAGTATTTATGGAGTTGCTTGGTTGACTTATGCACCGGTGATGATTTTTGGTGTCTTGAATAGGGTCTTAAAACCCTACCTTGGCATGTTTATGGTAATTTCTAGTAATGAAGTATTGATTTGTTTAGAGCTTGTGAATCACTTGGGGGTAGTGTTGCAAGTCTTGGAAGATGAGAGGTTGTTTGCTAAATGTGGTGAGTGTGCATTGTGATTAGCAAGAAGGTAGTTAGAAGTCTTTGAGAATTATGATGTGAGTGTGCATTAGTTTTTTTCCGGTAAGGCTAGTGTTGTGGTTGGTACTCTAGGTAGCCTAGCATGTATTGTTGATGGTTGTAAGGAGGAGACTAGTAGAGTCCATCGGTCGGCTAGATAGGGAGTTAGGTTGAAGGAAGTTGAGAATGGTAGTATAGGGTTCTTGATGGTTCCAAATCTTTTTGGGATAAGAGGACTAGATTAGGCAAGGCCTTGAGTCCACCTTATTATGGTTGGAAGTCTTGGGTGAGAAGTTGATAGAGTGGAGGTTGTCTCCCAAGGGGGAGATGGTGGTTATGGTACCAAGTGGGTTAGGTGTATTTAAGATTGAAAATTGAGTTGAGGATTGTGAGTCCTTATAGAGTGTAGAGGGAGGTTTGTAAAGTTGCTTAAGTTTGGGGATTGCCTTTGGGTGTAGATATGGTTAATACGGTTTGTCATGCTTCTAGGTGGGTGTGATTTGTTGGTCACTTTAGTGTTATAGAACACTTTGAGGTTTTGGGTGTTAAGGAGGGTGATTTGACTTAAGAGAAGGTCCCGGTGGATGTGTTGGATGGATGAGTGGAGAAGTGGATTCATAATGATGTAGTGTTCTTCAAGGTCCTTTAGAAAGAGTCGTCTATTCGTATGTGTCTCTCAGGGAGTCGAAGCGGGCATGGAGAACCAATATCCGTATGTCTTTCATTGTATTCAAGCTTATGATAACACATCAAGTTCTTTTTATGATTTCAAGTCTTGCATTTTAGCCCCTATGTCATTCATATACATTCATGTTTAAGTTAGCAAGTTTATGATGATTTTATACTTATGTTGAGATTTTGAAACTGGTTTTTTAAATGTAATGTTGCATTCATATTGGGGCTGATTTTTTTCATGATTACTCTTTTCTTGTATGTCTCTTCTACATTCGAGGATGAATGTTCCTAAGGGGGAGATATTGAAACGATCCAAAAAAAGTGCCCGAAAACATACCTTGAAAGTGCCCGGAATCTTGTTAATATAACTAAAAATCTGAGTTATTTTGAAATATAACTTTATATTCTTGTTTAGGGGGTCAATTTAGTGGGAAATGGTTCTAACACAAATTTTAGAGCAACTGTATCAAAATCTGAAAATCACAAAATATGCTATTTAGGAGGGTCCATTTTGAAGGGAAATATATCTCAGCACACAAAGAACTGGGTATCCAGCGACCTACCAACTGAAATCCCTTTCAATAAGATTTCCAACGCACTTCGTTTCACCTCATTCCTAGTTCGGGTGAAGGACTTATGCCCATTTTTACAAAACTCGCCCGTGCAGAAAATGCAATTTCCAGTGAGCAGTCCGTTTTGGTCCTATTTTCTCTTGACTTCGGTCCAAGACTTTTAAGTCTTGGGCCTAAGGGTTCCCACACTTGAAAATACATATACATAGCCTTATTTCACCCTCATATCATCCTAAACATTCCCCAAAACTCACTCAAACATTTAGACGAATATTTTACCCTAAATTCAAGTCTCAAACTCAAGACCAATCTTAAGGATTTCACTCAAGCTTCAAGTCTCCATTAAAGTTTTCTTCAAGAACCTCTCCAAAGCTAATGTATATTGTGTTGAACCATTAGTTCCTTCAACCCATGGTGCCTAAAAACTCTTTTTATTAATTTAACCCACTTTGTGCATGATTTAAAGTTGATTTTACATGTGAATTTTGTATATTGAGAAATTTACTGCACAGTGATTTTAGTTCATGAAAGTATCGTTGTTTGAGCATGTGTTGAGCTTAAAATCTACGATCTAATGTTGGAATTGATGAGATGTTTTGATGTTAATGTCTTGGGGTTGTTGCAACGTGTTGATTAAATGTTTTATCACTGATTTTCCTGCATGAATTCATCTCTAAATTGCATGCTCTTTTACTCCCATTACACACTCCCAAGGTGTTTGATAAAATGTCTAGTTATGTTTTCTCGAGATATTGAAAGTCAAAAGCATGAGATATGATATGAATGATGTTACGATGATGAAATGAGCTTGTGTACATGATTACTCTTACAGGAGGTATTACATTAGAGCTTATGATGAATCCTACATAAAGTGCTGCACTAGACCATGCCTAATCCGGGGGGATAAGAGCCTGTGTAACCATGGTGAAGGGTTTATACCTCGCCACCTAGGATGATTGGGGTTTGACCAACATCAACCATGTGAGGGGTTAGTATTCACCACCTAAGATGATTGGGGTGTGACCATCATCAACTAAGTTTGGGATTTGTACTCATCAATCATATGAGGGGTTTATACTTCACCACCAAGGGTGATTGGAGTGTGATCAACATCAACCATGTAATGGGTTTATACCTCACCACCTAGGATGATCGGGGAGTGACCATAATCAACCAACCAAGGTTGGAAAGCTAGCCTCAAGTATGTCCACCCACCAATGACGAGTGGCATGCCTCAAGTATGTTCATCATTTCGATTATAGGAACACACTGACAAATAATCCCATCAGCACATACACGAAATAAGTATGGGTCATTCCAAAAGAATTTGTTCACATCGAGCATAAACTTCCAAAGTTGATGTGTGTTTAAGTCAGGTGGCACGATATCACTCACCAAGCTGTTGCATAATCCGCAAACCAAGGTATCAGATCATGTGATGCAGCCAACACTCTCTCATCAGGGAAGGAATCGTTTATCTCTAATCCATCATTTCATCCTTTCCCCATCTTCCATTCTGGAGAGGTCATCCACAACCTTATTCTCTTTCCCTTTTCTATCAATGATATCAAAGTTGAGCTCTTGCAAGAGAAGCACCCATCTCATCAACCTTGGCCTTGTATCCTTTTTGGCCATCAAATATTTAAGTGCTGAGTGGTTTATATGCACCACTACTTTGGCCACCAACAGATATGACCTAAACTTTTCAAATGCAAAGACCAATACGAGTAACTTATGTTCAGTGATAGAGTAATTCTTCTTGATTGTACTTAAGACATTGTTGGCATATATATGGGATGTAATATCTTCTCCTTGTGCTATCCTAATACCACACCTATAGAAACCCCATTTGCATCACACGTGATCTCGAAGGGCTTGGACCAGACTAGAGCTACAATAATTAGCGCTAAAATCAACCTCTTCTTTAACTCTTCAAAGGCTTTCAGACATGCATCGTCAAACATGACGTTAGCATATTTCTCCAATAATTCGCACAATGGACGTGAAATTTTAGATAAGTATTTTACGAACCTCCGATAGAATCTTGTGTGTCCCAAGAAACTCCTCACACCCTTTATTGAGATGGGTGGTGGGAGCTTCTTAATCACCTCCACTTTAGCTTTGTCGATCTCAATACCGTTTCTAGATATCTTGTGTCCCAACAAAATACCCTCTTTCACCATGAAGTGACAATTTTTCCCAGTTTAGTACCAGATGACTTTCTATGTATCTTTGCAACACATCATGTAGGTGCTTCAAACAATCCTCAAATAAGTTCCCAACCATACTAAAGTCATCCATTAATACATCAATAGTGTTCTCCACCATGCTTAAGAAAATGGACATCATGTATCTCTGAAATGTCTCATGGGCATTACACAATCTGAACGACATCCTCTTGAATGCAAAGGTACCATAGGGGCATGTAAATGTGGTCTTCTCCTGATTCTTTAGAGCAATTATGATCTAATTTGTCAGGATCCAAGCCTAGGGCCGAGACGTGGCACAACAAATGGGGAACCCAAAGGAACAAGAAACAAGCCTCTTAACTTATCATTGCACATCATTGGTCATGGGACCATATAAAAGACGTAAAAAGTAAGAATAGGGGGCAATGTGAATAAAGGAAAAGCTTGCATAACATCATAATCAAGAGACAAAGAGTTAAAGCTCATATCATATATATATATACCCTGTCCAGCAAACACCTCTAATATGAGATAAGAGTGGGGGCCAAGATAAAGCAACTAAGCTCACCCTCAGAGTCAAAATAGAACATAAGGAAGAGTGTCTCAATACATGATAAGAGAAACATAGACTACGGTCTCTGAAGTGGAGGACTCACCAATAAGTTTGAGTAGTACCAATCTAGCCATGTAGGGGAGGACTGGATGCGGACCAGTACAACATTTTCTTTAGTTTTTCTTATATGCCCAACGGCATTGGGGTCATAGCTCCATATCAACTTAAATGTGAAATCTCCCATACTTAGCCATTTTTCTCAACTCTATAGCTCACAAAACCCTCTCTCAAGCCCCTCTAAGACTCTATCAGTTCTCTCATTCAAATCTAAGGATCTCAAGCTCAATTTTGGAACTCAAGGACTAATTTCAAGCTCTAAAACCACTTCAAGGAAATCAAGGTTTAAGGTATGTGGCTTTCATCTATTGGGTCCTTTCACCCATAGAGCCCAACCTCCTTTTTGTGAAAATTGCATGTTTTCAAGTTGTATTACCTATGGGTATCTTTTATTATGATTTATGAGCGTAAATTGTCTTGATGTTTTATGAAATATTGATTTATTATGCATGAATACCTATTTCAAGCTTACACCATGAATTGATTTTGTCTATTGAGACTATGCCTGTTTTGAGCTATGAAATTATGAACTATTATGATCTTTTATGATAGATTTCAGTGTACCCTATATAAGGGTTTTATTACATGTTGTTGGATTGATCTGCATTGAGTTTACTCATCTTATTTCACTTTTGCATTGCATGATTTTGAACAAGTATCAAGAACTCACCATGGGTTTGATAAATTGTCAAGTTAAGAATTCTCAAGTTATTGATGATCTATTTCATGATTTACATGTTAAGTGGCTATATGATGATTAGGGGCTTTCAAGTATGTATTGAATTCATGAAAAGCATATGTTTTACAAGTATCATGCTAAGCCTTATTTCAAGATTTTTACCTCTTCTGAGCCATTCATATTAAAGTAAGGGTTCATGTGTGATTATGATCTACTCTCATGTTCAAGTTAGGCTCACTACTAGAGGTCAAGCCTAATTCAAGAGATATTCATTTCATGTTTCCATGTTTCTTATTAAGTTACGCAAGTTCTGATTATATCAAGTATTTTGTAGGATTTGACTTAGAACCGATTGAGGCTTAAGCTGGGGGATCGACTCAAGGGGTCCTTATATAAAGTTTTTAGTCTCTAAAATATGTGCCATTGTATGACTATGATTATTACCCTTGCTATACTATTGGATACATCTAGTCATGTTATCATGTTTCGTTTGCCTTGGCAGGTTCAGCACACCTAACCGGGGGTTGTCATGCCCATCCACCTGACCGAGGGGGTGTCATGCCTTGGATTCCAAGTTGTAGCTACTTGGTCTATGCTGGTTGAGGTCACTTCCCACATATGTGTGATATATATATTATGCAAGATGAATGATTTACTAGCCTATTTTATTCTGAGCATTGATCATGCATGTCGTATTGAGATTATATATCTATTGCTTGTGCTTATGCTTATGTATTTTTACTATATCGGCTTACATTTTGTTACATTCCATCCTGCATACTTATTGTATCCAAACATACTAACGCATACTCTATGTCTATATTATATTACCATGTAGGGAATAGAATTCCTTTCGATCATCCTCCATATGGCTAGTCCATACTTCGGAGATAAGTTATAGTGAGTCCTTAAGTCCGAGGACACTGTCTATATTACTCTTACTATTTTGAGACTTTATTATGTCGAACACTTGTTATTATGAAGTTGAGCCTGGAAAGTATCTTAGCCCCCACTCCATTCAATGTTAGAAGTATTGTTGGATATTATGATGTACTTATGCTATGAGCTTGACTCTTTTATGCTTTTATGAATATCAAGGTTTCCCATAGTCCCGCTTCCCTTTTTATTATATCTCTTGTTGTTGTTTATATTGCTTCCACGTCCAAGGATATGTCATTGATATGCTAAGAGGCTTGTTTGGTGTCCCTTCAGGTTCTCATTCGCCGTGTAACATCTAGGCCATACACTTGGGTGATGAAATATGGACTATAATCTACCCATACTTCACCCTAAACCATAGCTACCCACACCCACCAAAAATAAAATACTTAGTCCTCAATGTATAGTACAAATAAAATAAGCATAAGGGGTCAAAAATATTATAAGATACCAGTTGGTTCGGTAACGAATTAGCAATTATCAAATGGTTATCGAGCTCTGGCTGCACCTGAGCATCTCCATCTCGCGGGGTAGTCTATGTAGTAGTCGCGCTGGATGAGCCATTGCCTCTTGCTCGACCAAGCTAGATGAGCTATCACCTCTTAGCTTGTCTCTGCTCTTCTTCTCTCTCGATGTCCTCAAGACAAAGTTAGCTATATCCTCATCTAGCCCCTCATTAACCTAGAAGGTCTTCTAGTGCACCGGCTGCTCCTCATCATCATCAGCCTCTATGGATCTCTTTTCAGGAGCACGCAGTGGTGGATCCTCCGACTCAAACATGTGAAATAGTGTCTCATATCCAAGTATAGGCTCAAGAACATTAATCGAAATTGCTAGTGACATAATTCGATCATCCTTAAACTTTGTCAACCCTGCATGAAAGGATGACAAGTCTTCAGGCCGGGCCTCAACTAGACTCTTCTACACTCGCTCCTCGAAGGCGCAGACTCAGGCATCCACCATACCAAATTGTTTGTCAACTATAGAAGTAGTGAATGCCTAGCATCGATCCTCCGACTCCTGAACTGTCTGGCATACCCATGGCCTAATATGTCGTGTAAGCTGAGCTAACTAAGCCTCAGCCCGTAAAATCTATGCACTATAGCCTAAAAATCAACAGTATACATAATATCTACAGAAGGAATTTATGAGGTAGATGGCTTTGGTGCTAGTGCGGCGGTAGTGGGACCCATCTCAATGTCGATTGCCTCATGATTCTTTGGTGCCTCGTTAGTAGTAGCAGCAGCTGGAGTAGCAGTGATGGCAGCAGTCGAACCCTCAGCCTATGGCTCTAGCATGAATGTCTCGGGCATGGGAGCAACATGAGAAATTGTATTCCTTATTATTCACTAATTCAAATACCCTTGATAACACAACGTAAATTGGAACATTGCATGTAGGACGGTAACTTAAGTTCTTCTAACCATCGGGCAAAGGTGAAGGTCAAATTTTACTATGGCACTTGGCCGACTACCATAGTGTGCAAAACTAACCATTACCCCTTGTCCCAGTCAAACTTCTTCTTGGTCGGGTTTGGTTGATTAGACGAAAACACATCAGTCGAATTATGTTACCCATTTCCTTTTTCTATTCATCACTACCTTGATTAGGATCATGACATTAGGCAGGGTTTAATATTGACCACCATTAAAGAATAAGAAAAATGAAGGAAAATAGATATACAAGAAAATATCCAACTCAAGAAGTGCAAATACTCTGGGTTTCCTAAGTAAGCTACTCATGGTTCCCATAACTCTATGTTGTGGGTTTAGCCCCTCATGGCTTGGGCACACAAATCAAAAATGAAATAATAAGACATGGAAGATTTCTTACTCAAGAAAATTGAAGAACAATGAATCCCTTTTTGCAATTAGAATAACAAGCTTGTGTGCTAAAATTAATCCACAACTGAATCTAAATACTCAAATTTGATTCTCAAAGTAAATCTCTAAAATTCTACTCTCAAAAACTCTTTACAATCTTGAATAATGTGAATAATGAATGAAAAGCTCCTTCTAAAACCCTACAATATACTATTTATAGCATTTACAAAAAAGTCCTTAAAATAATTAAAAAATCTGGTCGGTAACTGTTACACCACGCAGTTACGACTCGTAGGGTGCCCTATGAGTCATAATCGGGCATTCATGGTCAACACTTAGCATTTTGGACTTTACTGTTATGATCCATCTCTATGTTCCGTATTCTAATCTATGACTCATACTGCCTTTTCATTGTCCACTCTTGCATTTTTTGGTCCAATTTTAATCAAATTGTTAATTGCTACAAGTCCTCTCATTATGAGTCGAAGAGGAGACTACCACTCGTACCTTGATATCGTATGGCTAAAATGAAAATTTTGACATATCATTTTTGAACACTGTTAACTGATACGAGATAGCCTCTACGACTCGTAGTGGGCTCCATTGGTCTTGAAAATTAACAAGATCTGCAATTATTCCAAAAATTAAGCCAACTTATTATCTGCAAAAATAAACATAAAAACGCATAAAAACCATAAAAAGGTACATTAAGAACACACAAAATCCCAGGTTTTAAGCATTAAATATGTTATATTTTAAAAGCACATCATTGATTTGTATTGTTTTGTTTGATGACTATCTAATATACATTGATGAGTTGTTATAAGTATATGTTCTTGGTTTATAGATAATGTGCTCCATCAGATTTAGCTCTATATGTTGCTATATTGCTTATGTAGATTGAGTCTATAGCTTGAGGACACACAACAATTTTAAGTTGAGGGTGTTGATGTGCTTTCAAAATACAACTCTTTTGATGATTAAAACATGAAATGTTTTGTGTTCTAAAAGTGATGTTAGTAGGTTTGGTGTGTTTTTATTTTTATTCTGTAGGATCATAAGATTTGACATGATTTTCGGCAAACGTCTGCAGAAGTGAAGTTTTTGAGGACTTATGAGAAATTCTATAGGTCGTTAATACTTCTGAGAGCCATATTGAGGTTTCATGTGTGACATCTAGTAAAGCGCCTAGTTTCTGAAGTTGTATCCATGAAGTGTACGATGAGCCGTAGAAGTTTCTATCGTGGATTGATTTTATGCCTGGACGATTAGAGTTTGAAGAGTTTCTGAAGAGTTGTCAGAGAAAAACCTATATGGGTTGTATGTCTGAATATGCCTCATAGAAAGGCCTCATAGATGGGAAGCCAATTTTTGAAGAATGCAGAGTACGAAGCCTTGGTATGGATAATAGATCTTTGTGCTTCTCGTAACCTAGTCTATAAAAGCTGCCGAATCTAGTTTCCCTATTCTATTTTGGATTTGTATTTTAATTATTATAAAATGGTTTTCTTTAGGTACTTTTGACAGGGAGATTCGTAAGATATATGAGAAAAACTTTTGGGACTACATAATTTGTTATTATTACATCGAAAACATTACATTATGATTTCTTGGGGAGAATTTTGGATTTCTTGTTCTTAATTTCATCAATGTAAGTATTCAATTATGTTATTCTACATCATGGTTCTCTCATCTACAATGATTATGCGTATGTAAATCCACAACTAGGATTGTGGGTACAATGAAAAGCATACAAGATAAAATCAGATAATCCATAATTCTTGGAAAGTGTGCATGCATGTATCAATTAATTTTTTTTGTTTTGATTGCTTTTTTATAGTGGAAAACTTTAGAACCCACCTAATTCTTATTGACTGGATCAAGGTAGCAATGAATACGAAAAGATATTAATTAACAGGATTTGATGTCATCCCTCTCGTCTAATCCACCGAACTGGATCAAGGGAAGATTGTAAGTAAGGCCCCATCCATGAGAAGTATGAAAAGTGCAAAAAATGAGCCTAGGAAATGTTTTGAGTATCAGTTGTTACGAGGGGTTCTACGGGCCGTAACTAGTTCCACCGGCCGTAAGTGGTGCTAGTGGGTTGATGGTCAGGCTTGGTGAAAGGGACATTTTATCAAACACTTGGGGGTGCATAATGTGGGTAGAAGACCATACGATTTAGAGATAATATCGTGCAAGAAAATCGGTAGTAAAACTATCAATCAACACCTTGCAATACCTCTAAGACATTCACATCAAAACCCATCAAATCCTAGATCCAAGATTTAGAGCTTAAAACATGTTAAAACAACTATATTTGTTTGAACTAAAACAACACGCAGTAAATTTCTCATTATACAAGACCCATATGTAAAATCAACTTTAAATGATGCAATATTAGTAAAAAGGAGGCTTAGGCACCATGAGTGAAAGGTCCCAATGGTTCAATACCACATACCTTAGCTTTGGAGAAGTTCTTGGTGAAGATTGAAAATGGAGGCTTTAAGCTTGAAGATAATCCTTAGCTTGGGATGAGGGTTTTGAAGTTTGAATTTTGGAGTGAAAATATGGCTAAGTGCTTCTAGTGAATATTGGCAAATGTTTAGGATGATATGAGGCTAAAATAAGGCTAAGTAAAAACACATTTGGGAATACTTAGGCCAAATACATAAAAGTCTTGGTCCGAGACAACAAAACTGGGCAAAATTAACACTACTCTGTGATAGAGGTGAGACGCGGAGCTGTCACAAACCATCTCTAGAAATTGAATTTTTTGAAAATCATAATTGCTAATCCTTCGCTCTTAAATCAGGGTTAACCCTTTTTCAATTTTGCCTCCTGATCACTAATATGAAGTCGGATTTTTGAAATAACGAATGAATTTTGCGATATATGAAAATTTAAATTTTAGAAATTTCGAGGCACATTTTTGGGGTCGTTTTAGAACCTCATCCATCCACTAGGCAATTGCAACTCATAGGCCACTTTACCAATCCTCCTTAACACCCTATAAGGACTTACATATCTTGGACTCAATTTACCCCTTTTACAAAAATGAACCACACCCTTCATGGGTGACGCCTTCAAATAGACTCAATCACCAATCTTAAAGGCAAGATCCCTTCTTTTTACATCGCCATAGGATTTTTGATGACTTTGAGCTATTTTCAACCTCTCTCTAATTAATTTCACTTTCTCTAAGGCCTCCATAACCAAATTCAGACCCAACAAATCCATCTCTCCTACTTCAAACCACCCAACCGGTGATGCACAACGCCTACCACATAGGGCCTCAAAAGGAGACATAACAATGCTTGTGTGATAACTATTATTATAGGAAAACTCAATCTAAAGAAGATGATCATCCCAACTACCCTTAAACTCCAATAAAAAATCTCTAAGCATATCCTCAAGAGTTTGATAGTTCTTTTGGCTTGGCCATCAATTGGAGGGTGAAAGGCCGTACTAAGCTTACCTTGGTACCAAGACCTCTTTGGAAGGTTCTCCAAAAGTGTGAAGTGAATTGAGCACCATGATTTGATATATAGACAAAGTCACCCCATGCAATCTAACCAACTCATGAATGTATAATCTCACATAATCTTCGGTACCATATGTAGTTTTAACCGCTAGGAAATGAGACGACTTTGTCATTCTATCAATCATAACCCAAATGGAATCAAAACCCATTCTAGTCTTAGGAAACCCATCCACAAAATCCATGTTAATTTCCTCCCACTTCCAAGTATAAATCTATATATCTTGGGCTAGGCCACCTAGCCTATGATGTTCCACTTTCACTTGTTGGCAATTATGCCAACCGGATACAAAATTTAGCAATGTCTTTCTTCATACCTCTCTACCAATACACCTCTCTCAAATCTTTATACATCTTTGTAGAACCAGGATGAATGGAATAGGAAAAATTATGAGCCTCATCAAGAATCTTTTCTCTCAAGCCATCAACACTAGCCACACACAACCTACCTTGGTACCTAAGGGCACCATCTCCCCCTTTGGAAAAAACCTCCACCTTACCATCTCTTACAAAGATCTTTAACTCTAGTAAGGCGGGGTAAAGGTCTTGCTTTGCCTTTACCTCCTCAACTAAAGAGGACTTAGAGACATTAATAACCACTACACCACCATTCAACTTCTTCCAACCTAAACTCTGATCTATCCAACTAATGGACCTCCCTAGCCACCTCCTTTCCACCATTATCAACATGTGCTAAGCTGCCTATAGACACCCTACTCAAAGCATCGACCACAACATAGCCTTACCAGGATGATAATGCATACTCATATCATAATCCTTAGGAGCTCCAAGAACCTTCTTCATCTCAAGTTAAGATCTTTTTTAGTGAGCATATATTGGAGACTCTTATGATCGGTGAACACATCAACGTTCACCCCATACAAATAATGATGCAAAATCTTTGAAGCAAATACCACGGTGGCCAATTCAAGATCATGGGTAGGATAGTTCTTTTCATGCTCCTTAAGTTGTCTAGAAGTACAGGCTATCACTATATCATTTTGAATCAAAACACAACCCAAATAAATTCTTGAGGCATCGCAATACACAACAAATCCTTCTAACCCTTCTGGTAGTGACAAGATAGGAGTGGATACAAGCTTATACTTTAAGGTTTGGAAACTCTTTTCACACTCACTGGTCCACATAAAATTAGCCTTTTTTGGGTCAACTTAGTCGTAGTAGAAGCAATTGAAGAGAACCCACTTACAAATCTTTGTTAATAACCCACTAAGCATAAGAAACTTCTAATATCTAATGGGGTTAAAGGTCTAGGCCAATTTCTAGTTCACCTCTGTCTTCTTAGGATCCACTTTAATGCCATCCCCGACACCACAGGACCTAGAAAGGCAACCTCTTGCAACCAAAACACATATTTCTCATATTTAGCATGCAACTTCTCTTCCCTTAATTTTTGAGCACTAATGAACTATCAAAATACGGCACATTCGTTGCCTAAAATACGGTATTTAACAAGTTTTTAATGCGATATTTTATGGTTTTTATGTATTTAGTGTTAGTTGTGCAAAAAAGACAGGTTGGCGTGATTGTGGTAGAAAATTGCAGATTTTACTGAAATATAACACATACGACCAACCCTATATGTTGTAGACCAAGTTACGAGTCATAAGGTGCCCTCGTAGCATGAAACAGTGAGTAAAATTAAGAAGTTGCAAAGTGAAGGTCAGCCATATGAGACCACCCTATGAGTCATAGGTCTAATTACGATTCGTATGGGTAGGGCTCGCAGCAAGGAGCAGTGAGAGAAAAGTTTTTACCAAGAACGGAAGGTCTAGACTATGAGAGGAGTGTACGAGTTGTAGCACAAGCAATGACTAATAATTAAGGATCTGTGGATTCCAAGTCCAAAATGTCAAGTGCTGACTATAAGACCTAGATTAGGACTCGTAGGCCATCCTACAAGTCGTATCTGCGTGACATACCTACTGTCGGCATTCTTTTCTATTTAATTTTTACGGTGAATTTGTAAATAGTACAAATACTTAATGATAGGGTTCTATAAAACATACTTTTCAGACATTCATATTTTGGAGATTCCAGTTTGAATATTTTCTCTAGAATATTTCTAGGGTTTAGTGTAGATTTCAAATTTTAATTTGAAGACCCACTTTGGGGGTTTGGAAAATCACATTGTACTCATATTCCTTTAACCAAAGATTATGGTTTCCATCTTGAAGGTGTTTTATTCTTCATTGTTTTGGGTAAACTCTTAACTATGTCTTTTATATTCATTGTTTGTGATTTTTCCTTAGCCATGAGTAGCTAAGAATCCACAACTTGGGGTTGTAGGAAACATGAGTAGTTGACTTAAAATAACCTAGATTTTGTGCATTTCTTTGATTGGGGTTTAGCATGTATTATTTATTTTACTTCATCTTGATTGTTGTTTGGTGGTGTCCAACACCAAACCCCTCCTACTATCACGATCCCGTCCAAGGTAGTAATGAATAGGAAAAAGGAAGTAAATGAAATGATTAAATTGATGTGATCTCGTCTAATCAACCAAACCAGACCAAAGGGATGTTGATTAGGACAATGGGTAGCAGTTCGTTGGCAAAACATGGTTGCTAACCAAGCGCCATGGGAAATTTGTCCTTCACCTTCACAAGAGGGCTGGAAGAACCTAAGTTATTGTCCTGTATGCGAATTTCCCAATTAGGGTTATGTTGTCTAGTGTAATTGAGTCAACGAATCATGGGGACACAATTCCTAAGTTGTCCCTCAATTTGATTGTCTTCTTGCATATTTAGCGTAGCATATATTTTTGTTTTTCATTTTGAATCTCAAACCCCCCTATTTTAGAGAATGTAGTGATTCACACTTGAAATGATTGTTAGTGGATCAACTTAGTCAAGCCCAATATTCCTTTCGGATTCAACCGTAACATTCGATTAGGTTTATTACTGACTGCAACCGCATTGTTAATGGAAAGTCAACACTAAAACTTATGGAGCCATTGTCATGGAATATGACTAGGTTCTTGACCTAATTTCACTAATAGTTAATTCAAGTGTTAATTTCTAGGTGCTCTTGTGCTATACCTTTATTTTTTGTTTTTGTTGTTTGATTCTATTATAGGGTGTACAAGGTTGTATGCCCAACACAAGGAGCCTGTAACACCCCACATGTTATAATACTAGTAATATGCAAATGAAACATGATATGGTTTTGTCAAATTAGCGCCCATTTTTAAAAGTTCTTGAATCTCATATTATAGGGTGACATGTGCGTCCAACGCTTAAGAGGGTCGAGTGTATACATGTTTTATGTCAAATTGAGGAGATCACGGCCCAAAACAAATTGATAGAATTGAGGTGCTTGCAGGACTTAGGAAGCTAGCAGGTGAGTCACCTACTTGCTTAGATTAAATTTGCTAGCTAAATGGATACAAGGTCCGACGTCGAATTTGTCCAAGTGTAATTAGGAAAAGTCCGTGTTAAAAGTATAACTTTAGCCCATATTTTAGCATCATAAGTGGACTATATTTGTATCCCAAGAAGGACATCAAAAGAGCCCAAAAACATCACAATTTCTTCGATAATTTAGGCCCAAAACTGACTAAGAGAAAGGGGGAAAAATGGGCAGCAAAGGGCCATCAACTTGGATCCCCTTAAGGCCCAAGTGAAAGGATCAAGAAGATGCATCACCAACTTAATATATTAAGTCTAAGAAATAAAAAGTAAGTCGTCCAAGAGGTCTTTTAAAAAGGGGTGAAGACAGCCCCCTAAAGTCACTTCAACTTGGACAAAAAAAAAATCTGCTTTCTTGGTTATTCTTTGCCCTCTTTCAAAGTGTGAAAAACAGGCCTCACAACCTTACAAGGATTCCTAAAGAAGCTCTAAAACTTGAGTTTAAAGTTAAGTAAATCTACTTATGCACTTAGTATGGTTTGTTTATAAAAACCAAAGAAATAAGTTAACTATGCATGTGCTGAAAATTTTGGATAGCATGTATCCTAAGGATTGTAGTACATTTTTCATGTTAATTAAGAAGCTTTCCTCTTCTTGGTTGGTTGTATTATGAAGTAAGACTTATGTCTTTAACAAAAGTTTGTTTGATAGTAACGTAACAAGCCTGCTTCACCACTGTTACAATCCGCAAAGATGACTTATTGTAGGATATCTTAATTGTACTCGTAAAAGAAACTCGTGAGCTGATAATCAATAATTATTGTTTCGCGACCTTCACCTAACTTGTGGCCACTTTTGGGCTATTTTAAGAGTGGTTTTATGTGTAAAAAAGTGTTGTATACTATTTTGGGTAAAGTTGAAACAGGTTTCGAGATTGTTGACATTGAAATGTAGTGAAGGGATGCAACGTTATGCCGCCTATTTGTATGTTGTATAGAATTGTTACTTTTTGTACTTTGTGGGATGTTGTAAGACTATTATGGCACTGAAACAGTCTGCAAATGATATGTATATGAGTATGTGTATTAGAAAATATGATTAGAGGCGGAAAGTTTGAAAGAATATGCTTGAGTTTACAATTATATGCTTGCTGCCCATATGTTGTTTCTTTATGAGATTGGGCTGACAAGATGTATCTATTGGCTGCTAATGCTAGTTTTATCACCCACTATGTTGTATATAAATATTTGGAGGAAGGTAAGGTTATCTCGAGGTAATAGCGAGGTCGTACAACACGGTATGTAAAGCTACTCGATTTTGTATTACTTGGCATGAGACCTAGGCTATTCTTTGGTACATAGAGGCTCTTATCTACTCCGACATAACAAACCACAATGTCTCCACTCTTTCACATGTTCATATGCTCCAATACATAGCCACTTGCAGCCCTGCATATGCACTTGGATACCAAGACACACGAGTTCGTTCAACTAAATAAAGTTCATGTGTTTTTCTACTTCCTATGCATTTCATTATTTGTGTAACCTACTCCTTTCATTATGGTGTTGTCTTTTGTGATTATTTACATGTTATATATCATATGTATATCCCTCCAGTTCCAATATTATGACTACCAAAAGAATCATCCCAAAAGTAATTGAAAGATAAAGTATATTGCTTATTGATGGGTTGTAACCCGAGGGTTGGAAGAATCACCTAGCCAGGGTCAATCCTATCATAGGGGGTAGCCCAAGGGGTGAAAGGAAAAGCCTAGCCAGGGCCGATCCCAATATACATTACCACTGATCAGCTGGTCATTTGTATTATATGTTGTGCACAGATTATACAGTAACGGTAAAGTAAAAAAATACATAAAGTACATGATCCCACAGTATAACTAAGGGGTGGTCTCTTATCCTACACCAGTGCATAGTTTTATTTGAGTTACTACTTTATATACAGTATTTCCTACCTTATATTTTTAGTACATTATCTCATACTGACATCCCTTACGAGGGACCTGCATTTCATGTTGCAGGTACAAGTGCTAGTAGATCTCCCAAGTAAAAGTACAGGACATCCAACTACTGTTACCAAGCTCCGGGTTGCTTTGGAGATTTGTGTTTCTAGAGCTTATATCTTTTGTGTATTGTATAGTTAGCCGAGGCAGGCCCTTTGTCGACCCTTATCAAATACTTTCCTTATCTAGAGTCTTTGTAGACTATGTAAATTAAAGTGTAGTCATATATTTCACTTTAGACACCATGGACCCAACTGCCTACCCATATGTGTTTCCTTTTCGCTTTTTATTACCGTCTACTTTCTTAAAGGCATGTTGAAGGTAGAAATCCCTCATAATATGTATAGAAAGTGCATAGATATAGGTTGGTTCTCCCGGGACTTATTGGCAATCATGCCAGTCCGCCTTAATGGGACTTTGGGCGTGACAAAAGTGGTATCAAAGTGGGTCATTCTAGGGAGTCTACAAAGTCGTGTCTATGTAGAATATCTTTTATTGATGTGTTGTGAACCACATTTATAAGCAGAAGGCTATGTGGCATTTAAGAGTTGTTACTTTCTTTTCGTTCTTTTGATCATGCCATGGAGCTAAGTGTAATAGGTGGATTGTGTCTAACCCCTAAATTGGTTTGTACAACAAGTATGCCAAAAACCAGAAAAAACAAAGTTAAAGGGAAGGAAGTAGAAGTGGTCATTGGTATACCCAGTCAGGTGAGACAATGAAATGAGGTTTAAGAGGAGTCTCTATCACAGACATCTCGAACTCCTCCAGCTCTCGATGAACCCAGAACTAGTGAAAATCCCCCAGAACCACCTATTAATGCTATCGTGTAGGATCTGACAAATGCACTGACTCGTATAGTTGCTACCCAAGGTCAAAGGCAGGAAGTTCCAATTATAGGTACAGGTGGTGCGAATAGGGTAGAGGCACAAAGATATGTGATTTCCTTAACTTGGACCCTCCATCCTTTACTAGGTTAGATCCTAATGAAGATCCCTAAAACATTATTGATCAGATTCAATGCACTTTAGATGTTATGCATGTGAGTGGTACAGAGGCTATCGAGTTAGTGACATGTAGGTTGAAGGGTGTGACAATATTGTAGTATGATGATTGGAAGCAATCTAAGGGTATAGATGCACCTCCAACTACCTGGAAGGAGTTCAAAGAGGCATTTCATGAGCATTACTTTCCATTAGAGATTTGAGAGGCCCGTGGAGATCAGTTCTTGAACCTCTACTAGGGGAATATGAGCGTGAGGGAGTATAGCCTTCAATTTAATTTCCTGGCCAAGTATGCTCCTAATGTAGTTGCTACTATAGCAGATAGAGTTCATTGATATATGTATAGATTAGATACATATCTGGTAAGAGAATGTACCATCACTTCCTTGAAAAAAGACATGGATATAGGGAGAATACAAGATTTTGCACAGAATTTGGAGGATCAGAGGCAATGGAGAAGGACACAAGAGTTAGAAAGGGCGCAATGCAAGAGGGCCAGGTCTACAGGGAAGTTTACACCACCCCAAGGTGAGCTTAGGCCTTGGTTTTTTAATAGACCGCCTAGGACATCATCCTCCTACTCTGTAGCCAGTGCTCCATCACAACTTCAGGGGTCTAAGAGAAATCAGTTTGGTCCAAAAAGTGAAGGGCAAGGCACCCGGACAGCAGGTTATTCGGCAGGCCAGCAAATGACCCCTATGCATCCTTGTAAAAGGTATGGAAGGAGTCATTCGGGTATATGTCATGTTGGGACATACGCTTGTTATTGGTGTGGTGCGCAAGGGCATATGATGGGAGATTGCCCGAGGAGACGTATGGGTGATATAGCGCAATCTACTGGGTCAGCTGTTGCATTATCATTGTCAGTTCCACTGTTAGGTAGGGGTCACCAAGCACCTATGGGTCATGGTAGAGGTGTTAGAGGGGCAGCTAGCTCTAGCTGAGTCCAGAATCGCACTTATGCTCTAGGGAGTCAGCAAAATTTGAAAGTTTCACCCGATGTGGTCACAGGTACATTGTCCATTTTTTCAAGCAATATATATGCATTAATTGACCCTAGTTCTACACTATCATACATCACTCCACTAGTTGCTGGGAAGCTTAAGAGAACACCCAAATTATTAAACAAACCATTTGAAGTTTTAGTATGGCTAGAAGGATTTATTATGACTGTGTAGTAACTTTTTATGATCGTGACACATTGGCTAACCTTATTGAGCTGTAAATGGTGGAATTTGATGTAATAATGGTTATGGATTGGTTAGCTTCTTGCTATGCCACCATGGATTGCCGAACTAAGAGAGTGTACTTCCACTTTCCAAATGAGGCGGTTCTTGAATGGGAAGGCAATGTTGGGGCGCCAAAAAGTGAATTTATCTCTTATTTTAAGGCCAGAAAGAAGATATCTAAGGGGTATAAATGTCATTTAGTTAGAGTGAGCAATATGGAGATAGAATCACCAACCTTTCAATTAGTTCCAGTAGTGAATGAATTTATTAATGTGTTCCCTAAAGAACATCCAAGCTTAGCTACAGAACGAGAGGTAGATTTTGGTATTGACTTACTTCAGAGCACTCAACCTATTTCCATCCCTCCATATAGAATGGCTCCGGCAAAATTGCGTGAATCAAAAAAGCAGTTAAAAGACTTATTGTATAAGGGTTTTATAAGACCTATTGTGTCCCCTTGGGGTGCACCAGTGTTATTTGTACGCAAAAGGATGGAACCTTGAGAATGTGCATCGACTATCGAGAACTGAATAGGGTGATAATTGATAATAACTACCCCCTCCCAGGATTGATGATTTATTTGATCAGTTACAGGGTGCCAAATGCTTTTCAAAAATTGATTTGAAATTAGGTTATCACCTAGTAAGGGTGAAGGAGAAAGATATACCTAAGACTTCTTTCAGAACATGCTATAGTCACTTTGAATTTCTTTTTATGTCATTTGGGCTAACGAATGCACTAGAAGTTTTTATGGATCTGATGAATGGGGTATTCAAGCCATTCATGGATATATTTGTGATAGTGTTTATAGATGATATTTTGGTATATTCAAGATCAGAAGAGGACCATGAAAAGCACTTACTACAGGTGTTACAAGTTCTTCGTGATCGACAATTGTATGCCAAGTTTTCTAAATGTGAATTTTCGCTAAAATCAGTGGCATTTTTGGGTCATAGTGTATCCGATTAGGGAATAAGAGTTGATTCACAAAAGATAAAGGCTGTAAAGATTGGCAAAGACAAACAACAACCACAGAAGTTTGGAGTTTCCTAGGTTTGGCAGGTTATTACAAAAGGTTTATTGAAAGTTTTTCTTCTATTTCTGCACCTCTAACAAAGTTGACACATAAGGCAACCAAGTTCCAATGGAATGATGCGTATGAAAGGAGCTTCCAGGTGCTGAAAAATAAGCTTACTTTTGCACTTATTTTAGTACTTCCAGAAGGCACTGAGGGGTATGCATTATATTGTGATACTTCAGGAGTTGTCTTAGGGTGCATACTAACACAGCATGGTAGGGTAATTGCTTATGCATCTAGACATCTACGACTACATGAGAAAAACTATCCAACACATAATCTTGAGCTAGCAGCGGTTGCATTTTCTCTAAAAATAAGGTGTCACTATTTGTTTGGGGTTCATGTTGACATATATACTGACCATAAGAGTTTAGAATACATCTTTAAGTAGAAAGACCTAAACTTAAGGTAGCGGAGATGGCTAGAGCTAATAAAGGATTATGACATTGATATACTATACTATCCGGGGAAGGCAAATGTGGTAGTCGATGCTCTGAGTCGTAAGGCAATCATGAATACTAGTGATCAAGTTGTGATAAGTCAAGGAGTAGATAAGGATCTACATCAGCTAGCCAATTTGGGAGTTTGCCCTCTTAAAACTCCAAAGGAAGGGGTTATTGTGCATAATGCTATGGAGTCTTCATTGGTAATGGAAGTGAAAAAAAAACAGTTCGAGAATCCTGTTCTATGATAGCTTAAGGAAAAGGTAAGTCAGGGTACGATAAAGGGCTTTGACCTCACACAAAATGAAGTACTTTACTGCCAAAATAGATTATGTGTGCCTGATATTAATAGATTAAGAAAGAGCATAATAGAAGAAGCCCATCATTCCCGATATTCCATCCATCCAAGATCAACTAAGATGTACCATGACTTGAAGGGAATGTTTTGGTGGGGAGGCATGAAAAAGGACCTTATAGGATTTGTGGCTCAATGTCCAAATTGCGAACAAGTGAAAGTAGAACACCAAAATCTAGGAGGTTATAGCTTTTAACATAGAAGTGGGATATGATTAATATGGATTTTGTTACCGGTTTGCCTTGCTCATTTTAGAATTTTGACACCTTATGGATAATAGTTGATAAACTCACAAAGTTAGCACAACTCTTGCCAGTCAAGAGTGATTATACAGCTGAAGAGTATGCCAAGCTATACCTCAAAGGGATAGTCAAGCTACATGGAGTCCTAATCTCCATTATTTCTGATCGGGGGGCTCAATCAGGGACACCAGTGCATTTGAGTACAACATTCCACCCTCAAACAGACAGTCAAGCAAAATTCACAATTCAGACACTTGAAGATATATTGTGAGCTTGTGCATTGGACTTTAAAGGTAGTTGGGTGGACCATTTGCCACTTAT
>JAABOM020111964.1:0-24078 GCA_011800125.2 Solanum clarkiae | reverse complement strand
TCTCTTTAAAATCTTCTTTTTTATTTTATATATATATATATATATATATATATATATATATATATATACACATATATATGTATATTATAAATATGAATCCCATAAATTAAGTTTTTTTTAAACGAAATGAAAGATGAACAAAATAATTTAAGAAAGATGAAAGGAATAAAAATAAAAAGAAAAGACAAGAATCACAACATCGTCATTTTACCAACATCATATAATACCTACAAGAAAGGCAGAGAGAGAACAATTCAGATTCAAATTAAGAAAGGAAAAAAATTTAAAAATTAGGAAGGAATTTGGATTTAGTATTTATTAGGATTCAAATTACCTTAAATGTTTTCTAAATTATATTCTTTTCAGAAGGTATAAATATTACTTGAAAAAATTATGATAATTATCTTTAAAATTACTTGATAATGTAGAATATCTTATACACCGACAATGCATATAATTTAATCTCTTCCTTTAAAACATCAAAGATATTTTCTTTCAAAATTTTTATTTAAAATACTAGCATAACATGGACTCAATAATGCCGAAAGTAAAAATACTCGAATAATAAACATTTAATGAAAATGACCACTAAAACAAAGTACTCATTGAAAAATATATTTGACCCTTTTTTCTTTTTTCTTTTAAAGTGGTAAAAAAGTTAAATCAACATCAAAAAGATACAAATAATTTTCACATCTATAATGTGAAATATTCAGGTTTCCGAGGCAATCAGAAATTTTCTGGACGCGTTGTAGGTCCATTCTATTTTTAGTAGAACTAACATGTGTCACTACCTAATGCAATGCATTTTACTTTCCATGAGGCTATTTTGTCATTTCTACTAAACCCACGGAAAACAATACCTCTTCACGTTTTTTCTCCCTTCCCTCCCTAAATTATTCTCCTTTATAATCTCCCAAATGATATCTTCATGAATTCTATGAAAAAAATTATTTTTCTTTTTATTGAAATTTAACAGCTTTCTCAATTTTTTTAACATGGAGAAAGCTGAAGTAAACAATGAAAATTCAAGTAATGTAGAGCTAAATTTGAGGCTTTCATTGAACAGTAATTTTGATGTTAAATCGATAAGCCATCATGAATCAATAGCTAATGAAAGTTCTTCTTTACTGCTTCCAGGTGGATCACAAGAAAGTGTTGCTTCAAATGTCACTGAGTTTGAAACCCTAAAATCACCTATTCAAGGTATCGAACAATTTGAATTAATTTATATCAAAAGTAAAGTAGGAAATAATGTATTTATTTTTCTTTATTTATTGATGTAAAAACATCTTTAATTTGCAATCTAATGAGAAATTATAAGTGTTTTTAGGGAGAATTCCTAAAGGGGTTTTGATGAGAAACTTCTTGCTTAGCATGCCTCGTGTTTCAACAAGAGGCGATGGACCAAATGGAAAGAAGACTGATGGATTTCTATACTCGGGTAGTAAGAGAGAAGATATAAAGATTATTTGTGCTTGTCATGGTAATGTTTTTTCCACAGCTGAGTTTGTCAAACATGCTGGTGGAGGTGACGTACAAAACCCTTTAAAGCATATAATAATTGGTTAATCCTTTAGCTTTGGGGGTGACAGTGGTTATATATTGCCCGAATAACATATTAGCTGTTTTAATATTATTGTTATTTGATGTTTCCTTTTGTTGTATAACTTATGTTAAATGGCTACAACCTGATAAGGGATTAGCTTTGGATGTCATCATGTTATTTGGTCTTCTTTTTGTTATAGAGAACTAATTTCCTCCTAAATCAAAAGCTATTAAGATTATGCTTCTGTTATTTTGCTTCTTTTGCTATGCGATGCTTATTTAAGCTTAATGAGTGGAAGCAACTAACAATTTCTATTCAACATAAATATTTCCCAAAGAGTTGAGATGAATTGCATACATGTCCAGTGAAGGGTGTTTTCTTTTGTTAATGGTTCCTATGAATATATGCTCCTGGTCCTATTATGTATCGAAATTGGGTGCGATGACACTTGCCTTTAACCCACCTAGATTAGTCAGCCTAAATATGATATGACATGATAAAGCAGAAGATAAAGCGAAAGCAATAGTCTAAATACATAAAGATGACGAATCCACTATTTAAAAATCAACTCAAGACTGATGTCACATATACAAGCTTGTACTATAACTGAGTTTGAAAGAAAAATATGCAAGTCCTATACGTTCTTGTTTCTCAAATAGAACAAAAATAATAAAAAATAAGTAGGAGCCCGAAGAGGCTGCTGAAGTGAACAAGTTGCTATCGCTCAGACTCTCAGTAGCTCGATCAATTGGAATCGGGCTCACAATCTACACACTAGTGTAAAACAAACTTGAGTACATAACAACATGGTACCCAATAAGAAAATCTAGACACAGGTGCTCCCACTCTATCTGAACCTCCAAAACAACAACCTACACTAAGAAAAGTCAGCATACACAATATGCATATACACAATATAAGTATACAACATATCAATAGGTTATTCGCAACAATTACAAGCACAAAATTATCTAGCAGATCACACTTTATACAAGAATCCACATTAATATAGTGAAATAAAATGGGAAGTAATAAAGTGCAAATGATATAATGCAATGTCAAGTAATCATGATGCATATTTGTATTGAGATATACATCCATTGATATAATCAGACTGAAATCTATGAGGGCTACATATGGACCATGTATTAATTGAAATCATTTTTTTGGACATTTTTCATCTCTAGCATAAACTATTTTTCTTTGGCTTTTTATTATATTTTGTTGGAATCATTTTCCTTTGGCATTTTTCTTCTTTAGCCACAACCATTTTTCTTTTGCTTTTTATCAATAAAGGGATCCAATCAATGTTTCATTTCACACAATAATCACTTTAAAATAAGTATGAGAGCATATAAAAAGTCCATACAATTCATATGTGTCACGATCCAAAATTTAGGTGTGATGACACTCACCTAACCCACCAAGGTGAGTCAGTCCAAAAACTAAATAACTCAACATAACAATAAGAGCGAAAGTTAAACAATCTAATAAGATAGATAATCATAGGAAATTAAAAGCTACATTCATCCCAAAACTAGTGTCACATGTACAAACCTCTAACAATAAGAATGCTAAAACAAAATACAAGTCTTAATGTTCAGTCCTCAAATAGACATAATATAAAGTAGAATCCTTGAAGGTCTGCCGAAGAGACGAGAAGCTACCTCTCGAAAAATCCAAAAGCTCGATCCTATAAGTAAAGAGGCTAGCAAGAAAGACTGAACTCACAACCTAAAAAAATGTGGCAAGGGGTGAGCACCAAACAACACGGTACTCAGTAAATGGGAACTAACCTAAAGTAAAGCAATGAAGAACACAAGTGCTCCTATCTATCCAACCACATACCATCGAACAATAAACCAGAATATATAGATATGAATATACAACATATAATATCAAACCTTAAGATATCTAACTGATACACAAAGTCTAAATAGCATAGTAGATTTATAAACATTTTCAAATTAGTTCTCATACAATGCATAATAATATCAAGAAAGGATGACATGAGATGAAGTGGATACCATGAGATGTAAATAATATGATGCAATATCAAATAATCGTGATGCATGTCTATCCTATAATACATATTTATTAATCATATCTATGTCATAAAGGAACCTAGGAGGGCCACATATGGACCATGTATCCATGAATATTACTGGCAATGATCTCGGCCAATATTCACCCATCAGGAAGCAACCTCAAACATTATCAAATGGCAGATTGCCTTTGTTTTCCAGCAGAAACCTCGGCTAATTATCGACTGGTAGAGATTTCGGCCACCAACCCACTTGTTTCCTTGCATATCTCTCGATCGCAGCCATCACACGTATCAATGCATAAATAATAATGATGCAATGTGCACAACCTATATTTAATCACAATTTCAATATTATAAAGATCTCAACATCATCATGATCTCAATAGCATCATTGTATCAATATCACTCATATCTCAATATAGGTACCATCTCAACATCAATAACGAATAACCACAAGATCATATGTAATACGAATCTACAAGTATCTCACAGGTCAAATTTTCAAAAAATGAACAAGTTTTCAAACCAAAGTCTCATGGTCAAAGCTTATGATGGCACAATTCTAGTCCAAAAATACTTAATTCCACTGACATAGAAGCATACACGGTTCAATCATATTTAAAAAGAGGTTAGAAGTCCACTTGCCTTAGAAAAAGTCTCGAATCATGCTAAATCAATGATCCTTCCCCTTCCACGATAATTTATATCATCACAATGTATTCAAATATAGCATTACAATCATATAACGAATCTGATGACAATAAAATCAATTAATTCGGGTGAAAAAGTCAAAATGATAAAAAAAATTCCATACTAAAAAAAGTAACCAAAATTTAAAAATTAATACATAAAAACGTTCTCTAAGTAATAAGGAATTCAACGGTGAAAATCATTTCGAAAATAGAGTTAAAATGAGGTAGAAATCATTAAATTAACATCACGCGTAATATTAAAAAAATCCTAAATTTCTATAATTAAAACCCCAATACAAGTGAAAAAAATAATTTAAACAATAAAAATTAAAGAAATAAGTTAGAAAATAGTTACCCAAGAGATTTATTTTGAAAAACCTTGAAGATCCTCTCTAAAACGGAGCTTGGAAGTTTGAAAATGGTGAAAACTTTTCTAAACTCGTCACTTAAAAAGTCATCACTGTTCAGGCACAATTTACGCTCCGTGAATGCGGTGGCCCACTCTATGAACATGGAGTTCTGGTGCCCTCAATGCTCTGAAAATGGGTAGAACAAAGTTAATTGCACCAGATAAAATAATTACACAGTACAAGACAATAACGGAAAGGGCCCTTGAGATTTGTTTGGAACCCGATGAACACAAACCAAATATGGAACCCTACTAAAAATGATATTTTGAACTCAATGGAACCGTCAGAATTCGAATTCAAGACCTTCTTGGCCCGTAACCCGAGAAAGGTCATTTAAAATTTTTAAGGACTTAAATACTCAAAATAACCTCGGACACTCTAAATATTACAACGAGATCATTTCTAGCTTTAGTTTCATCATCCGGAACACTGACACTGTCGAAATTTTGATTTGAGCCTCCAAACTCTGAATATTGACCAAAGTCAAATTATGATCTAAAATGAATTGAAAATGCACTATTGAGCATAAAATTTTCATTATAACTCCAAATTCAGTTCTGTAAGTTCTCTTAGACTAGATTCAATATTCTATAGCTGATGGAATTAATAGAATCACATTTTGATACTTGAAAAGATGAGCATGAAATTTAAAATTTCCAACTTTAAGTCTTTAACAACTCTTTCTTTAGCAAAACTCCAACCTTTTACAAGATTTTCAAAATCTGACTTTTAGACTCAACCAAAAATGTCTCGAGACAACTTTAGGGAAAGTCAAAATGATAATCTTGTCGAAAATACCAAAAAATGACCTTGAGGTTATTACAATATGTTCAGCAATCAAAGCAATCAATATCATTATTCTTTCAATAATAGAATCATCACCAAGTGAGTCATTTAATAGTAACATTACATCGTCACTCAAGTTCTCAATAATCACTTTATCATCATTATTCAAAACCACTCATCAATGAGTCAATGTTTTCACTAGTATTCTTCAACAACCTTATTAAAATGTCAACATTATACAATACTTGTATCAATATTACATATATCATGCCTCAATAATTGCTCCTATCATTAGCATTTATGAACACTTGAGTCATATTAACAATTTAATATATTCATCACGAAGATCACACAAATAATCAATTGCCTCAACATACAATATTTCACAATACTCAAAGCAACATCATCGATCATATACCAAATAATGACTCAAGTTATCACAAGCTATCATATAGTCATTTCATTATCCTTTCACTTTTATCAAGTCATTTCATGAATAATTCACCCATTCTGAATACTCATTACTCCCCAATACACAAAGAAGGAAAAATATCACAATAAGATTTTCACTTGCCTCAATAAAATTAAAAAATTAATTCAACACTTGAGTCTTTTCCTTCCAATTAGCCTTCGAAATACCACAACATATTCAAATAATAATTGAAAATCAAATTCCAAGTCTAATGATGCCAAATTCATGAAATTTAAGGAAAAATAGGAAAAACAACTCAAAATTTCAATGGTAGAAAACTAGGTTGGAATCTAAAAATTTTTATATAAAAATGTTCCTTAGGACATTAGAAATCCATTAGAGAAAACCATTTAAAAATAGAGTTAAAATCAACTCATAATCACTATTTTCGTAAAACATAAGTTCATGAACAGAACCCCAAATTTTTCAATTTAAAAATCCTCAATTTGATGTGAACAACAAGAAATAATTAATATGCAAGAAAATTTTAGCTCAAAATAACTTACCCAATTAATTTCACTTGAAAATCACCTCAACATCACCTCCCATGAGCTCCCCCAATATCAAAATGGCAAATGCGATCTAATTCTCAAGAACAGTTCCTAGAACAAGTCTCGGGTGTCATAAAAGCAATCAAGGAATTTCTTAAGTGACACCCAGAAAAAAGCAGGCTTCACTTTTGTAAAACTTTGCTCACTTTTGCAACCCACTGCTTTAGCGAGCCAGACCCACTTTTGTAATAGTCGCTTAAGCGATTATCCCTTTGCAAAAACGAGGGTGTACAGACACTAGGACACAACACAATTCAACATATTTAAAAAAACAAAATCAACCATCGGGATTCGTTGGGAACCCCATACATATAAATTATATATACATCCCCACTATATTTGATGTTTCAAACTCAATAGAATTGTAGAAAATCAAATTTAAGGCCTTCTTGACTTAAAATTTAATTAGTTAGAACTAGAACAACTTAGACACTAAAAATACTAAAACACTGTCAAAATACCCAAAAATTATATCGAACTCACTCTAGAGCTAAAATCAAATCCTAGAACTCATGAAACCATCAGAAATTCAATTTGAGCACCTGATGTGCCGCAAAAATATGACATTTTTAATACTTTAAACTTAGAATTTTTTGTGTTCTCTAAGTGATGTTAGTATATTTGATGTGTTTTTATATTGATTTTGCAGGATTACAGGATTTGGGGAGTTTTTGTGATGGTTTGTTGTAATACACCCCATGTGCTAGGGAATGCCCCATAAGCGTATTTCTCGAATATCTCAAAAATCGTGCATAATTTCAAAAATTCGACTTCATATTCTTGTTCAGGGAGAAAAATTGTGTGGGAAAAGGGTAGGCTCCGAATTTTAGAAGACCCATAGCGAAAAATAGTTTTCGCAATGGAGGGCCGAGGCAGTGTGCCTGCGCGCCCGTAGTGCAACACGTCTGGGGCGTGGATTAGCACACTTTGAAGTATGTGTCTGGTCCATATCACGCCTAGAGCGTGGACCAGTATAATTTTTTCCTCAGTTTTCTAGTTTCATCCAAAGGCATTGGGTAATAACTCAATGCCCATTTAAACGTGAAAACCTTCATCTTTAACATTTTTCAACTCTAGAACTCTCAAAACCCTCTCTGAACCTCTCCAAGAATATCATCAAATTCCCCATTCAAGTTCAAGTATTCAAAGAACAAGTTTTGAAATTCAAGAACCCAATACAAATCCCAAGTCTTCCTCAACTCAGTTTCAAGAAATCTCAAGGCTTAAGGTATGTGGGTTTCATTCATGGGTTTCTTCCACCCATGAAGCCAAACCTTCCCTCTTATCAAATTTCATGATTTTAGTGTTGGATATTTTATAGGTAAACTCTACAATGCACTATAAACATGATTTGAGATTCAATTCTTCAAGTATTGATTAAGTATGCATGCATATCTCTTGAAAATACTTTCATAAGTTGATTTATGCTTATTAAGGCTATAGATGACATGAATTATGAAGTTATAAATGAATGGTAAATTTCTAAGATGGATTTCATATCACCCAAATGAGGGTTTTACTATTATATTGATGGGTTGATTAAATGACTTCAAACTAAATTGATTTTACTCCTTCTTATCCTATACTCCTAAATTGCATGATTTTGAGCATGTATATGCATACCCACCATGTTAATTAAGTTTGCATGAGTATGATTCTTATGTCAATAAAAGACTATTACATGATTTGCAAGGCAATTATTTCTATGGTGATTTATGAGCTCTCAAGCATGTATTAAACTCATGAAAAGATTCCATGATCTACAAGTGAATTATTGAGTTCTTATCCTATGTTTGGTTCTCATGTGAATTGTGAAGCCTACTAGAAGGGGTCAGGAACTATGTTGTATGTCTCACCCTCTATTATAAGGAAAATATCTATATGAAGGGGTCATGAACCATATTGTATGCCCCACCGTCATGTATGACTTATTATTATGCATTGCATAATGTCTACATAAAGGGGTCATGAACCATGTTGTATGTCTTACCCTCATGTATGACTTAATACCATGTACTATTCACTACCTATTAGAAGGGGTCATGACCCATACTATATTCCTGACCTCTAGTACAAGGTATTTGGATGAGCTATTCATGTCATGTTATTGTGTTGAACAAGTTATGCAAGTATGATTACTCTCAAGTATGTTTACACTTAAGCATTGATTATACATGTCGTATTGAGCTCGTGTCTATCAATTATGACTATGTATCTTGATGGTTATGCATATGATTCTTGTTGTATTGCATCCCGCATACTTAGTATATTTCAAGTACTAACACATACTCTATATCTACATGATATCACCATATAAGAACCGGAGCTCCTATTGATCCTTCTCCTCCACGTGGCTAGCCAAATCATTGAAATTAGCTTTTAGTGAGTCCTTATATCCAGGGACAATATCTATCTTCCTTCATATTTATGTTAAGACTTTATTTATATTATTGGATATTTATATATGAGTCTAAGCCCAGGAGATGTCTTGGCTCCCGCCTCATCTACTAGCCCAGGTGTCATTGGATATCATGTTGGTTTGTATCAATGAGCTTGGTTCTTCTTATACCATCGTTATCTCCTTTTATGCTATTGATATTATGAAAGACTTTCCTTAGTATCATTTCCCTTGAACTCTATTATTGTTTTTGTTGTATTATTTTGCTTCCGCAACCAAGAATGTGTACATGATATGCTAAGAGACCTGTTTGGGTCCCTTCGAGTTTCACATTCACCGTGTCATATCTAGGCTCTAAGCTTGATTTGTGATAATTGTACAAATTGTAGCTTTTTATTGATGTACGAGACCATCTACGATTCGTGATTTAATCCATGAGGAATAGATGAGGTTCATAGTCCCAAACCAGTAAGGGCATGTTTTGCTAAAGTTAGAACTACGAGTTAACAGGATGGGTCATGATTTGTTTCACGACCCGTAAGCTAATTCATGAATTGAGGCCTAGAGAATTTGCGTGGTTGCTGAAAATTAATAGAACAAAGGCACTTATGTCCTAAATTAATCTACAGCCCATGAAAGGTAGTTCGTACAATGAAGGCAAATTTTGAGAAAGCAAACTATGAAACAATTTCACAAGCCGTAGAAGCAATCACGGCCTGTAACTCAGCTCGTGCCTCGACTCCAGCTTTCTTAATTAGCTTAGCATTCGAACTTCTTTTATTATAAATAAGGTTTTTAGGTATTTTTAGACGGGTACAAAACATCAAACTTCATATTATTACATTATTTTAGTGTGTTTTGATTTTGAGGAGACAACTTTTGTACTTATTTTCAGAGTTTGATATTATGATTTACGTGAAGATTTTGAATTTCTTGTTGTTCAATTCTTCATTGTAAGTGTTTAATTATGCAAATTCATAACATGATTTCTTCATCCACAATGCACATGAGTAGCTAAATCCACAACTTGGGTGATGAGAACCATAAAGAACTAACAAAGTAAAAACCAAATAATTTGTAATCCTTAGAAAGTGTGCATGCATGCAGTACTTATTTTTTTATTTTGAATGTTTTTAATGGAGTCCTACGTTAGTGAAACACCCCTCATGTGCTTCGGAATGCCCCATAATTGTATTTTTCAAATATCTCTAAAACTGTGCGTGATTTTGAAAATTTCACTTCATATTCTTATTCGGGGGGAAAAATTGAGTGGGAAATGGGTAACTCTCGAATTTAGAAGACTTGTAGCGAAAAATAATTTTTGCAAGAAATGATTTCCAGTGCACGTCCGTGCCCCAGGTACGATGCGGCCTAGGCGCGGACTAGCAAATATTGTCCTTCGCGTTTGGTCCGTGTCGTGGACCAATGTAAGTTTTTCCCAGTTTTATTGTTTCATCCAGGACATTTTGGTTATAACTCAACACCAATTTAAATATAAAATCCTCCATACTTAGTCATTTTTTAACTCTAAAACTCACAAAACTCTCTCTAAATCTCTTCAAAACATTATCAAAACCCCCATCTAAATTCAAAAATCTCAAGAACAACTTTGGATTTCAACGATCCAACCCAAACTTCAAGTCTCCTTCAAGTTCACCCCAAGAAATTCCAAGTTTAGGTATATGAGCTTCATTCATGGGGTTCTTCCACCCATGAACCAAACCTTCCTCTCTATTATATTTCATAATTTTAAGGTTAAATTTCTTATAGGTGTATCCTATTATTTTTCCCATGCATGAAACATGTTGGTAATTTGTTGAATATTGGATTTTTTTAATGATTTTCATGACACCCAAAATAAGGGTTTTATTACCATATTAGTGGGTTGAATTGCAAGACTTTAACATGAGTGATTTTACTCTTTCTTGTCTATATATTTAATATTGCATGATTTTGAACAAGTGTCATGAACCCACCATGTGTTTGATTAAATTACATGACAAGAATTCTTATGTTGTTGATGAACTATTGAATGATTTTACAAGTCAAATGTTTTCAAGATAATTATGGGCTTCCAAGCATGTATTTAATTCATGAAAGATATCTATGATTTTTCAAGTGACAAGTTGAGCCCTACTTCAAGATTTTATCCTCTTGTGAGTCATTCATGTCAAGTTGAGGGGTCAAGCATGATCATCATTTTTCCCTCATATTCAAGTTAAGCTCACTAGTAGAGGTCAAGCATGTGAATGAGCTATTCATGTCATGTTATTATGTCTCTTATAAGTTATTCAAGTTATGATTAAAGTTATGATTATTTCAAGTATTCCGTGGGATTAGACTTAGCACTGATTGAGGCTTAAGGTGGGGGCTCAAAGCAATGAGTCCTTATATAAAGTCTTTAGTCTCTAAACTATGTGCTACCATAGGATTATATGTTTCCCTCAAAGGACTCACTCGTGGATCCATCTTGTTTATGTTTTCCCCTTAAGCGAGGCCAAGTATGGTTTACCTTGGCAAGTAGACAACACCTTGCCAAGGGGGTGTCATGTCTCGGACACCTTGCCGAGGGGGTGTCATCCCTCGGATTCCAAGTTATAACTCGCTTGGTTTTATATATCGGTTAAGGTCTCCTCTGACATGTGTATGTTACATATGCAAGTTGAATGTTTTACATGCATGCTTTATTACAACAATTGATTATACATGTCATATTGAGTTTATATCCAATGATTATGATTATGCATCTTGCTTATTATGGCTTATATCTTTGTTGCATTGCACCCCGCATACTTAGTATATTCCAAGTACTAACACATACACTACGCATACTTAGTATATTCCAAGTACTAACACATACTCTATGCTTACATGATATCACCATGTAGGGACCGGAGCTCTTATCGACCATACTCCTCCACGTGGCTAGTTTGGTTCTTGAAGAAAGCCATTGGTAAGTCCTCAACAATGGGGATAATATCTGTTTTATTCATGCTATATTGAGACCTATTCTTTATGTTGGATACTTATTATCATGAGGGCGAGCTCGAAAAGTGTCTTGGCCCCCGCTCCATTCTCTAGTAGAGGTGTTGTTGGATACTGTGTTTGTATATGCTTATGAGCTCCACTCTTCTTACGTACTTACAATTATGAAAGACTTCCCTTAGTCCCGCTTTCCTTTTTATATTTGACTCTTGTTATTGTCCTATTTTACTTCCCCAACCACATATGTACATGTTATGCTAAAAGGCTTATTTGGGTTATCTTCGGACTTTCAATTCGCCGTGTCATGTCTAGGCCCTAGATTTGGGTTACGACAAGCTTGGTATCAGAGCACTAGGTTGTTAAAGGTCCTCAAAAATACAACACACGCCATTAGGTAGAGTCTTATTCATAGTTGTGAAGCACACCGCAACTATGAATAAGAGACTATGAGGCATTTTAGGAAATATTTCACTTCTTCATGATCTAATTTAAATTAGGTTTCACTATATATATATATATATATTGAGTACAGATGGCCACTGGTTGACAAATATGATGTCAGTTCTGTAACACCTGGTAAAATTACTAAAATATCCCTAGAACAAAGACATGCGCGTAACGCATCTTCCCATGCTCCGTTTGTGAATCCGAGATCGAATATGTAATCAGCTGAGAAATTGAGTGCGAAAATGGCCTCGACCCAATTTTAGAGCAACCGAGTAGAAAAATATTTTTTCGCAATAAATTACGAACCAGTGAGGGTGCGCGATAGGTCCACGACGCGGACCCATTGCGGACCAACACTTAGTTTTTGTTCCAAACATTTTCTACGGGATTTCGGAGGATTTTTGATGAAAAATATCGACAAAATACACGGTCCACGTCGCGGACCTCGTGTCCCAAAAACTGACTTTTTTCAAATTTTGCGAGGGGCATCCTAGACCTTTCAAACCCCTCATAGACTTAATATATAACCAAAATAGGTCGTTTTAAGAGTAAAAAGTTATATAACCCATTCTTAAGTCATTCTAAGTCTCTAAAAAAGACCTAGTTCTCAGAGAAGGGAGAAGAGCGAGGATTTGAAGATTTCAAGACAGGTTCATGCCAAATTGATCGTCTACCTTCGTTCCATGTATGTAAGGCTAAACGAAAGCATGAGTTTGTTCTCCCATATGCCCCATAGATGGTCATAGATGAGTTGAGAGTCCATGAGTCCCTATATATGTTTCTCGAAATACTTTCTTGATTATTTTCTTGAAAATTGTATTTATTACATGTATTTTCATATGTTAATGATCATCATAAACTTATTTTCTTGAATTGAATATTTTTTATAAGATATTGTATAAACCCTACATGTTAAGCATGTATGAATGAACTTAGGGATGGAGTCTAGAGCCTTGACGGGAGTATGTTGATGAAAATCTTGATGTGAGTATGAGGTTGAGTTATTTAAGCTTGATAATCCTATGAGTCTTCAAAATTGAGTTCTTGATGTTCTGTCTAAACGACTTGTTCTAATTGATGATCTGAGTCCTTGAGTTCTTAAATGAGAATTGAGTTCATTGAGATAAGTTAAAGCCCCTGAAATAATAGAGGACCATTAAGTTTGAGTTAATGAGATGATGAGAGTCTCTATGAGACCAATGGAGACGATGAGTGCCTCCATGAGGATACTTGAGATGGTGACGAAGAGTCTTATAAGTATTGAGTCTTGGAAGGAGTATCCAGCATCAAAATGAGTAAGAGTGAGTCCCACTTGCACTCATTACGTATGCCGACCCAGGGTAGGAGAGGATTGAACCATTACATCTTATGGTCCCCTCTCGAGTTTACATCCCTGAAATCAATAGAGGATGGCTGAGTTTAGATTCCTTATGGATCATACTCATTCCCTACCTAGCAAGTATGGAACAACTGTGAAAACATCAGTGTGATTATTGTACAACCCCTGGCTCATAAGTGGTGGTTATCGGTCAAGAGAAACTCCCAGAAAGTTTCCAAACTAAGTAATCTATGTTGAGATAAGATGAGATGAGACGCGATGAGTTGAGATGAGTCCCTTTGAGTGGAAATGGGATGAGATGAGTCCCTCTAGGTTGAGATGAGATGAGTTG
This sequence comes from Solanum clarkiae, assembly GCA_011800125.2. Taxonomy (NCBI): domain Eukaryota; kingdom Viridiplantae; phylum Streptophyta; class Magnoliopsida; order Solanales; family Solanaceae; genus Solanum; species Solanum clarkiae. The sequence goes on along the minus strand of JAABOM020111964.1, from coordinate 10,071 downwards.
AGTTGAGTTCCTTTGAGATGAGTCTGATTTGATTGATGAGTTGATTGGTTGATGGGTCACTTGTCCACTCTTTATTCTTTCTTTAGATAGATATTTGACATGTTGACTAATTTCTATATTGGGTTGATATTGTTTCTATATTATTCTACTTGTTTTGGTTTCACTCAGCTATTTTACATACCAGTACATTCCACGTACTGATGTTCCCCTCTGGGACTACATTGTTTCATGATATAGATACAAGATTTTGAGATTGTCAACAGGTGCATCGTTGAGGATTTGAGAGGTTCAGCTAATTGGTGAGCCTCCCCTATTTGGAGGATTCATCATATTTATTTCATCTTGCTTTAGAGTTAGACACCTATTAGCTTTATTTTGATTGAGGTAGCCATAGGTCTGTCATTGCAACCACTTGATAGTGACAGAGGCTTCATAGACTAGAGTCAAGTGTTGATGTTAAGACTTGTTGAGCTAGTTTCTTTCTACTAGCCCTTTTATTTATAATTTGTGACTAGAAGATGAGATGTGCCTATTTATTCTCATTTATCTTCCGCTGATTAATAAGATTAATGATTGAATGAATATGATGAGGTCAAGTGGTTTGCTTGGAGACTAGCAATAGTCTCTAGGTGCCGGTTATGTCTAGGGTACCCTCCCAGGGCATGACAGGTTCGCAATTGGAAAAGACCACCATTGCTAGCATTTGGTTGGGTATGTCATATATTTGCATCTATATATATGTTTTCACGACATGCGATTACTCGAGCATACCATGCATATTTGGCCACTAGGAGGCTAAGTGTTAGACATGAAGGTAATTTGAGCTTTGCTTACAAGTAGTTTTTCTAAAAGCCCTTTTTACTACAATTATCTTTGATTTTACTTCCCGCCTTACATACCAGTAAATATTTATTCGTACTGACGTCCCTTTTCCTAGGAACGCTGCATTTTATTTTGTGCATGCAGGTTCAAGTAGGGATTCTGATTTACCCTTCCACTAGGAGCCTAGTTCAGCTGTGAGTTAGTAAGCTCCACCTCTTCCTGGAGCTTTCACATGATGCTTACTTTTTGTTTTACAGTTGGGTATAGTCGGGGCCCTGTCCCAGCAGCATTAGTGGTTCTCTTAGAGGCTATTGTAGACACGTTATTTTGGGTTGGTTCTTTTCTGACTTTCAATCTCCAGTCATAGAATAAGTATGTATATATGTGTGTACCTGTACCTCTGTTGTTGAAGCCTTGTCGGCTAGCTAGTACTTTATTGTTTTGGTTTACCTATCTTGATGTACCTGATTTGCTGTTGATTAAGTCATAAAGACAGTCCAGACTTAGTTTTTTAGACATTATGTTGCCCAATTTCTTTTGGCCCTGAGTTAGTTAAATAGCATGTTCAGTGTCTTACTCGGCTATTAAGGATATCGAGTGCTACTCGTTCTTTGCCTCTTTTTGGGGCGTGACATAAAGATGTAGCATCCATCGAGATCCTTTGGAGGAATCAACAAGTTGATAGTGCCACAGGAGAAGCCGAAGTGGACATGAAAAATTGATATACATATCTCTTCCACTTTACTCAAGCCAAAGGTAATAAATTAAGTCCCATCTATGATTTCAAGTCTTAAGTTTCATCCCTCATGTCATTTTTGCATACATACATGTTCATGTTGACATGTTTTGATGATTTTTTATATATATGTGTGAAACTTTTCAAGAATGATGTTTAAATGCATTTGTTGCATTCATATTGGGCTGAAAGTTTCATAATTACTTCTCTTATGCATGTTTCTTCACCATTTGAGGACGAATGTTCCCAAGGGGGAGATATTGAAACACCTCTCAAGTGTTTCAGAATGCCCCATAATCGTATTTTTCAAATATCTTAAAAATCGTACGTGATTTGAGAATCCGACTTCATATTCTTCTTCGGTCGGTAAAATTGAGTGGGAAAAGGGTTACCCCCAAATTTTAGAAGATCCATAACAAAAAATAATTTTCGCAAGAAAACGATTTTCATTGTGCATCTGCGCCCCGAGCGCGACGCGGCCTAGGCATGGACTAGCACAAATTTTGCTTCGCGTTTGGTCCACGTCACGGACTGGACGCAGACCAGTATAAGTTTTTCCCTAGTTTTCTTATTTCATCCAGGGCATTTCGGTAATAACTAAATGCCCATTTAAATGTGAAATCCTCCACACTTATTCATTTTTCAAATCTAGAACTCAGAAAACCCTCTCTAAACTTCTTCAAAACATTATCAAAACCCCTATCCAAATTCAAGGATCTCAAGAACAACTTTGGATTTTAAGGACCCAACCCAAGCTTCAAGTATCCTTCAAATTTACTCCAAGAAATTCCAAGTTTAGGTATGTAGGCTTCATTAATGGGGTCCTTCCACCCATGAAGCCAAACTTTTCCTCTCTATTAGATTTCATGATTTTAAGGTTAAATTTCTTGTGGGTGTATCCTATTATTATTCCCACGCATGAAACATGTTGGTAATTTTTTAATAATTTTCATGACACCCAAAATAAGGATTTTATTACCGTGTTGGTGGGTTGAATTGCAAGACTTTAACATGAGTTGATTTTACTCTTTCATGTCTATATATTTAATATTGCATGATTTTGAACAAGTGTCATGAACTCACCATGTGTTTGATTAAATTACATGACAAGAATTCTTAAGTTGTTGATGAACTATTCCATGATTTTACAAGTCAAGCATTTTCAAGATAATTATGAGCTCTCAAGTATGTATTTAATTAATGAAAGATATCTATGATTTTACAAGTAACAAGTTGAGCCCTATTTCAAGATTCTATCCTCTTGTGAGTTATTCATGTCAAGTTGAGGGGTCAAGCATGATTACTATTTTTCCCTCATACTCAAGTTAAGCTCACTAGTATAGGTCAAACATGTGAATGAGGTACTCATGTCATGTTATTATGTCTTACAAATTATTCATGTTATGATTATTTCAATTATTTTGTGGGATTAGACTTAGCACCGATTGAGACTTAAGGTAGGGGCTCGAAGCAAGGGGTCCTTTTATAAAGTCTTTAGTCTCTAAACTATGTGCCATCATAGGATTATATTTTTTCCTTAAAGGGCTCACTAGTGGATCCATCTAGTTCATGTTTTTCCCTTAAGTGGGGCCAAGTATGGTTTACCTTGGCAAGTAGACCACCCCTTGTCAAGGGGGTGTCATGCCTTGGACACCTTGTCGAGGGGGTGTCATGCCTCGGATTCTAAGCTATAACTCGCTTGGTCTTATATGTTGGTTAAGGTCTCTTCCTACATATCTATGTTATATATGCAAGTTGAATGTTTTGCATGCATGTTTTATTACAAACATTGATCATACATGTCATATTGAGTTTATATCCATTGATTATGATTATGCATCTTGCTTATTATGGCTTATGTCTTTGTTGCATTGCTCCCCACATACTTAGTAGATTCTTAGTACTAAGGCATACTCTATGCCTACATGATATCACCATGTAGGGACCGGAGCTCCTATTGACCATCCTCCTCCATGTGGCTAGTTCGATTCTTAAAGAAAGCCTTTGGTGAGTCCTTAACTCCGGGGACAATGTCTATTTTATTCATGCTATGTTGAAACTTATTCTTTGTGTTGGATAATTGTTATCATGAGGGTGAGCTCGAGAAATATCTTGGTCCCCGCTCCATTCTCTAGTAGAAGTGTTGTTGGAAACAATGTTTGTATATGCTTATGAGCTCGACTCTTCTTATGTACTTACTATTATGAAAGACTTCCCTTAGTCCTGCTTCCCTTTTTATAATTGACTCTTGTTATTGTCCTATTTTACTTCTACAACTAAGGATATGTACATGTTATGCTAAGAGGCTTGTTTGGGTTGTCTTTGGACTTCTCATTCGCCGTATCACGTCTAGGCCCTAGGCTTGGGTCGTGACAATTAGAACCAGACTTATTCTTACTCATCGATATAACGGGATAATGAATGAGAAAAGGAATAAATAATAGGATTCGACATGAGCACACGTCTAATCAACTTGAACGGCGCAAGGGATGGTTGTACTGGACAAGGTAAGGGTTAGTAATGCGACACCTGTAAACAGCCCAAGTTGTGTGGTGAAATTTGACTAGTTGTCAGCCTAAGGAATTAGGTGAACATAACTTACTAGTTCTGTATGCTACACATTAGAAAAGGTTATAGTTACTAGGTTATACTGCATTTGAAATTCATGGGGAACACAATAGCCTAGTTACTTCTCTCATTGAATTAGCAATAGGTGCATAAACTTTTGATCTTAGTTTAGGTTTAAACTATTGGTCTTACATTAAACCCCCTTTCTTGAAGTAAGTCGATTAAGTCATCCAAATTAATTTAATTACTCCAAGTCTAAATTATATTCCTCGTTGGATTGACCCTAACCATCGTTAGGTTCCTATTTGAACAGTTATTGCATATACGTTGATTGGGAGGTGTAATTTGGGCGTGAGCAAACTTTGGCCCTGTTTCCTGTGAATATAACGTTTAGATTGATTTAATTAGAGTTATTAGAGAGTTAATCCTAATTTTCTTATTTTACACTATTTTGTTTTTCTTTTGGGGTCATTTTTTTAGTATACAAGTGTAGTGTATACCCAATACCCGTTGTCGAGGCATTCCCTTGACTCCATTTGATCTAGAGATTCAGAGAACATTGCAAAGAATGGCTCAAGATAATGCCAGAAATGCTGACAATAGGGCATTTAATTTGGGAAACCAAAATCCACCATCACCACCTAGAGCAGCGGTAAATCTACCACCGCCAGTTCAATAAGCAGTGGCAGATGGGTGGAACCAATACGAACTTGATCTGATAGTGGTGGATGTTATAGGAGCTCGTGTTACCTCCACTACCACCGGATACTAAGTTTGTCATCTCAAGTGGATTACTACAGATGTTGCAGCATAGAGGATTATTCTCGGTCCTACCAACAGAAGATCCACATAACCTTTTACACATGGTTGCCTTTATCTGTAAAGGTATGATGGGATATCAAAATTTGTGTATGGATATTGTTGGGCTTCGTGTTTTCCTATTATCTCTCCCGGGTGAGGCAGCAGTATGGTTATCTGAACTTCCTCCGAGCTCTATTACTACATAGGCGGAAATGCATAGAGTTTTGTTTTTGGAGATTTTCCCAAGTCAAAGAAGCTGAAGCTTAAGGATTAGATCAACAACCTTAAGTAGCTTCCTGGTGACTTCATAAGCGCTACATGGGAACAATTACTAAGTGTTTGAGAAGCATTCCAGACCAAAAGATCATTGATGAATCCTTGGTAGAAATCTTCTATCGAGCCTTAGGATGATAATTGTAAAGTAGTCGCCGACACCATAACAGGAGGATTATTCTTGGATTGCACTTTTACGGAGGTAGCTCAATGACTAGAAAGAGTAGCAAAGACAAATCTTTCATGAAGAATAAGGGAGACACAGTGACGAAGAATAGCTCTTTCGCGATCAGTACTAATCTAGCGCAGGCTACACTCAAAGAGGAAGTGATGCAGGAGTTAGCCCATATCAGTACCAATGTTGGGTTTCTAATGAAGCAAAATTAGGATGGGGTGAACACAGTTAATCACCAACCACCTAAACTAACCATTTATGAGGAGTCGTGTTATGAGGAGGATACTTATTTTGTTACAGATCAGATGGGGAGTTTTCGGACCTGTAATGACCCTCTAGGTCATTTATATAGTTCCACAAATATTTTATCAGTTTGAGCATTTGTATATTGATCGCAGGCTATTTTTGACTTATTGATACTGGTTGTTCGGTCGTTAGGTGAATCGTGTGACAGTTATGCAATTTTTCGAGTTAAGATGCAGATTATAATCGTAAAATAAATTTTCAAGTAAAGTCCTAGTAAATAGCCTCAGAATTCTGATGGTTGAACCAACTCTGGAATGGCCAAATTAGACTATAGCATGTTTGGTGCAATTATGTTGAGTTTTGTAAATTTAGCCTCCGGAAAGGGTCAATAGTTGACTTTAGTCAACATCCTTACAAAACAATCGAATGAAAATTTTGACTGCACTGTTGGATCTGTAACGTCAATTTTGGTCTAGGAGGACCTTTTGCTTGGTTTCTAGAGCTTTTGGGTGTGTCTTGATCCTTTCGATAGATTTTGATATTGGGAGCTGAAACCCACATTGGAATAAAACAATCGTCGGTTAGATTTTGACTATACCGTTGAGTCCAAAGTGTCATTTTTTATCAGATTTCATATACGAATTATATTTTTCTGACTCTGAATGAGGTCGAAGCATCAAAATTAAGTTTGAACGGTTGCTTAATAAATTAAAGGCGATGAATGATGTGGTCGCATGGGATCGCGCCATATGGCATGGCACCTGGAAAGTATTTATCAAGAAATTTTTTCTAGAATTCGCACAAACGAAAAGGGGAACTTTGTACTATGATTTCTCCTTTGATTTTGATTCGATTTCGATGATTCAAAAGGCTAACATGTGTATTTTCTAAGACAAACGCCATGGAAGCTTTAGAAATTGATTCATCACGTCATTTGAGGTAAAATTTGATGTTTTTGTGTTTTATATTGAATATGATTTTTGAAACTTTGACATGCAACTTTTTATCCGTTTTAAGTCAAAATTTGATAAAATTTGGATCTATTATGTGTGTTTTTGTGTGGCACACATTGTGGTATCGTCAAAATTAATTTATAGAGCTCCATTTGGTGTGAAAATGCAATTTTAGTTGCTAGTTTTATTATGATTTAAAAAATTTAAAATGCGATATCTCAGACATTTCTTATGAGAATTGAATGAAATCTAGGTCTAAATTGTACTACTTTTTGAGACCTACTAGATTCTATTAATTTGATTATACTTTTATGAAATTTGACCGAGAAGCAGCTATACATATATGTTACTTCCCGATAAGAAATGTTGTTTGTCTTTAAGCTGTTTCTGATTGTTCTGAGCCTCGTTTTAAGCTCAATTTTTGTCTATAGAATCAGGATGGCATAAAGATCATTTCATCGAGGTTGGCTTGGTATTTGTGGCGTGAGCTCCACTTTTCCTCATTTTAGTCACAATCGACCTATCTTTATCTATTTCTTGAGATATTATAGCCAAAACAATCATAATTATATTATGATTTGTATTTTGATAGATGAACAACATTTAGAGGTAGTCAAATAGGGTAAAACTTATGTGGAATAATCCAGAGCACGTGGATTCGCCTTTCAGGCAGGCTAGACTTGTCTAAACCTTAGACTGAGTTGAAATGCATACATATTTGGATTGGAATGTGTAGAAATGTATTGTTTATGGGTTGAATTGTGAAATATATGTTGTATATGGATGGTTGTGCTCTTTGTGTGTATAAATGATGACATGGGACAATGGTTGTTGTATTGAGGGTTATTTTAGTTATAGCTGTTGTATTTACGGAGTTCTGGCACTGTCAGACTACGAGAGGGCCTGATAAGGGTTGGATTGTGCTGAGATGTGATAGGTATATGCGTTGAACTGGACTCTTTCTTATGTGTGTGTGGCCTGAGGTTACTGAATTATACTAGCCTATGAGGCTAACAAGTGATTGCATATGACCTTGTGCGCTGATTCTAGTGTTCGTATTTGGTTCTCGGGGTTGTTTATTGATTATATGTTGTACTGTGGCCTGATTATGAGTTAAGTTATGGTATATGGGTGGTATGTGGCTGGTTGTACTTTGTATGCATAGTGTATGATGTTATGGGGTTGTACTCCTATGTTGGTAGATGTATTAGCTGTAGTTTCGATATTGACTGGTATTGCTGATTACAGGGAGTCCTGGTAAATGTCGTATACGGGTTGATGCCATGGGACAAGTATGTATTCTAACCTAACTCCTATGTGTATGAGTGCATAGCCTGATACTACTGAGATATGCGGATCTTGAGACTGTTCGTTAACTATATGCCATACTGTGACTTGATTTTGGTATAAAAATAATTCCGTTGGGCCTAGCTATTATGTACACTTGTGATATAGCTATTGTCATCGTGCTTTACTCTCACTACCTGTAGTTGGCTGGATTGAAGCATGCTTTGGCCTGTTAGACCTGATTCTACATGGATTGGTGATATACATGGTCGTGTATACTGCTGTTAGTTGCTGGGTACTGGTTTGTCTTACCTGAGGCTGGGATTGGCTAATGCTATCTGAGGGATGGTGAGAGTTATGGTGATATTGATTGGATTGTGTAGGATACATATGGTGTGACTATCATCGTCTACATTCACTTAGGGATGATATGACTTTGAAGTTCTGGATTCAGATAGACTGGTTAAGTGAGTGACTGTTTCGATACCTATAGACCTAGATGACGCTCTCTGCGTCCTGAGCTCTGGTGACCATTGAGACGAGCCGTCCAAATTCTGCCCGAGAGTACCTTAAAAACGTCCATGGCAAGCGGGAGCACTCTAGAATTCCCTAAAGACATGTAGATCTTACAAGAAAGACCTGAAAGCATCCAAAAGACTCAAGACAAGTGTAGAGAAAGTCTTACATTGTAAATATCTTAGATATTTTTGTAGGAACTTTCTAGAGGAGAACTTGTAGCCGTTGGATCAAAATGATACTAGCCATCCATTTCGGGAGGGGACTAGTATAAATACCACCCCTAGGCTCTCATTTTCACCATCAAGAAAAGCAAAATCACAATCAAAGCATTGTAAATCCTTCAAGAGTCCTTTAATACAAGATCTTTCTTTGTTCTTTTCTTTGTTCTTCCAGATATTCAAGTTCCTTCATAAAGTTTCTTAGCTTAGTCTTTCTAAAGTTTTGCAAAGCATTGAGAGCTAGGCTGACTAGCAACTTGAGAATTAAAAGTTTGTTAGTCCGTACGGTACATTGGAATGACGATCAAGTCCATGACAGTTGATATCAAAGCAAAGGTTCAAAGACCGTCGGAACATCAAGAGAAATGGAAGGCGGAAGCGAGATCACCCAAGTCGGTAAGGAGAAGTCCAAGGGCCAGAGGTCTCGATCCAGGGAGGCCATGGTGGAGATTGAGGCACAGCTAGCCATGGTGGAGCTGGCTATAGCTGACAGGCAGGAAAAGTTCGAGGAGGCCGACCAGAAGTTCAAAGAGGTCGAACAAGCCCTAGACAGAATGCAGGAGGAGATGCAATCCACCATGAACCAAGTCCTGGCCCAACGACAGTGTGAAGGCTATGAAGGAGACACATAAGGCAGAGATTTCTTCAATGCGGGAAGAGCTAGGGAGGCTTTTGCACAAGCTGGAGAACACGAAGAAGGAGCTTAGCCTGTGCAAAAGGGCTCTTGCCTAAGGGAATCTGACTACGTCCGAGGTAAGGACTACCCCTTCCAAGTTAAATGTTCCACGACCCAAGTCTTTCAAAGGATCGAGAAATGCAAAGGAGCTAGATAATTTCATCTGGAGCATGGAGCAGTACTTTAGGGCGTTCGCCATGACCGACGAAGCCCTAAAAGTTGATATGGCTAGTCTCTACCTTGAAGACACCGTAATGGTGTAGTGGAGAAGGAGACAGGGGTACATTAAAAGAGGCACTTGCTCTATCAGCACTTGGGAGGAGTTCAAGGCTGAACTCAAGAAGCAGTTCTGCCCCAGTTACGTTGAAGAAGAGTCCCGTGGCAATCTGAGGCGGCTGCAGCACAAGGGAAGCATATGGGAGTACGTAAAGGAGTTTAATGAGGTATTTCTTGATATCCCCGATTATCCTGATAAGGAAGCTTTCTTTTCCTTCATGGATGGTTTACAACAATGGGCCAGGCTTGAGATCCAAAGACGAGGGGCTCAAGACTTGACCACTGCTATCTCTATTGCCGAGTCTCTTATTAAGTTCAGGAAAGTGGAGAAACCTAAACCAAGGGACAAGGGCACGAAGGGAAAGAGTGTCACGCCCCAAGTGCCGATAGGGCGGACTGGCACCCGTTGTCGATGAGGCTCGGGAGAACCAACCTATAACTATATTATTTCTACACATATTATAAGGGATTGCCACCTTTAGCATACTTTAACGTAGATAGACAGTGATAACAGGCCAAAA
>JAABOM020111945.1:0-24081 GCA_011800125.2 Solanum clarkiae | reverse complement strand
GCAGTAATGCCTCAGTCAATTTGGCATTCCATTGTCTTGAGGCCTGCTTAAGCCCATAGAGAGACTTTACCAGCTTGCATACATGATTTCTTCCCTTTTCTGCAGTGTAAAATCCTTTGGACAACTCCATATAAACCTCCTCAAGTAGATCTCCCTGTAAGAAAGCATTGAAGACATCCATTTGAAAGATGTTTCGATGTTTGTTGGCAGCAAGAGCTATGATTGACCTGACTGTTGTCATTTACCACTGGAGAAAATATTTCTTGGTAGTCAATTCCTTCAGCTTAGCTGTATCCTTTGGCCACCAATCTTGCCTTAAATCTATCAATTTGGCCATCAGCTTTATATTTGATCTTGTACACCCACTTGCAGCCAATAATGTTCTTCCCTGCAGGCAGAGGAACTATTTTCCAGGTTCCATTTTCTTCCAGAGGTTGCACTTCCTGCTGCATGGCTTGTATCCGCCTCTGATCCTTGACTGCTTCTTCAAAGTTTCTAGGTTCAACTTCTGTGGAAAATACAGAAAGATAGGATTTGTATTGCGGGGAAATGTTATCATAGGAAACATAATTGCTTTGAGAATGCTGATGAGTCCTATGAGTCACATAATCCTTCATCCATATAGGAGGATGAGAATTTCTGATGGATTTTCTGAATGGAAGCTTCTTAGTCCTTCTGATCACTGGTTCAGTTACAACAAGGGGATCAGTAGACTGGTTAGCAAGTCCTCCAGACAAGTCATCTACTGAGCCTGACTGTTCTTCATTCATGATCACAGAGTTATCTTCCCTATCAGTATCAGCTACAGAGATTGGCACAGGAAGTTCTCTGTCCTCATCACTCAGAGAAAATTCATATGAGGTTGCAAGTTATTCAGTGGGAAATAGTGGTTTCTGCCTGTTGACTGTCTGTCTGAAAGGAAATGTGTCCTCCTTGAATGTAACATCCCTGCTGATGATGAGCCTTCTCTAGAATAAGTTGTATAAGAGATATCCCTTTTGAGTTGATGAATATCCTAGTAGCACACAAGCTTCAGCTCTAGGAGAGAACTTGTCCTGCTTGAGCATGTTGGTTGCATAGCACAGGCAACCTATAACTCTGAGGTGATCAATCCTTGCCTTGTGGCCATGGAACATCTCATATGGAGATTTTACCTTCAACACTGGAGTGGGCAGCCTGTTGATCAAATACACTACAGTCAGCACACATTCTCCCAGAATCTGATGGGAATGTTACCTTGAAACCTGATTGCTCTAGCCACTTTAAGTACATGTCTGTGCTTTCTTTCAGCCACTCCATTCTGTTGTGGAGTATAAGGACAGCTACTTTCATGGATAATACCAAGGGACTGCAGCAAATCAGAACACTCATTGTTGAAGAACTCACCTCCATTATCAGTTCTTACCCGTTTAACATTCTTAGCAAACTGATTATTTACTAATGTTAAAAAGGATTCCAAAACTGAAAAACATCACTTTTAAACTTCATCAGATATAGCCAACATATTCTGGAATGATCATCAACAATTGTTAGAAAATATCTGAAACCATTATGAGTAGCAACTTTGTAGGGTCCCCATACATCAAGATGAATCAAATCAAAGATAGCCAATGTTCTAGAAACACTTAAAGGAAAAGGCAATCTGGTCTGTTTGGCAAGAGGACAAACAAAGCACTTGCTACATTCATCATTATTATTATAAGTACTATTTATGAATATATGTTGCATAACTCTCATAAAAGGATGTCCCAGTCTGTTGTGCCAAAGTAACCTGTCTGCACTGTCTTTGTCTGTACTGAAGTGTCGAGCCATCAACATTGTTTGACCTTTGCTGCCTTCTTCACATTGCAGTGCATTTGGTAGGTAGACATCCCCTCAACTTCTCTACCAATCCCCTTCACCCTTCCAGTGAAGAGGTCCTGAAGCACAAAAAAATCAGGGTAAAAATTAACTGAGTAATGCAATTGCTTGGTTAATTTAGACACTGATAACAGATTGTGCTTAAAAGCAGGGACAACCAACATATTCTCTAGTCTATCCCCATCAGTTGTATAATAGGAGCCAGTGTGTGAAACTGTTGCAGTCTCACCATTTGGCATGTGCACCACCTTATTCTTACAGTTATGTGTATGACAATGTTTATTCAACTTATATGTCATATGGCAAGTGGCACCTGAATCAACTATCCAACTTTCTTTTACACTCTCAATCCCTGCCTGTGTTCTATCCGTATTGACAGAGAAATCTTTGGATATTGTTATCATACCTGCCATGTTATCTATTTCCTTGCTTGAGTTTGATCTGGCTTCTTCCTTCTCCAACAAATGTAAAATCCTATTGTATTGTCCTGGAGTGAAAATAGGCTGGGAGATTATTGAACCAGACTCCATATTCTTTGCTGAAGCAACAGGAGCAAATTCATCCCTTTGGTCCATCTCATCGCAGGAAGTGACGACATGGTTTGCCTGTACCATGTTGTTTTGCATCATATTAGGGTCTGATTTCTTCTTGAACTTCCAATCAGCTGGATATCCAACAAGCCTGTAACATATGTCTCTTATATGCCCATGCATCTTGAAATACTCACAGAATTGGTTCCTCTTCTGCCTTTGAATGTTGAAATTGCCTACATTGTTGCCTTTCCCTGCATACAATGCTGACTGAGCACTATTTGCATTATCATAAGCTCCTTTCCCTTTTCCAGCGTACAGAGCCATAGACTCATTTATTTCCCCACTCACTTTGGAACCAGCAGTCACTCGTTGACTCTCGTCTGATATAATCATGGCATATGCTCTACTCACATTGGGTAGAGGGTTCATCATAAGAATTTGACTACGAGCATGACTATACACTTCATTCAACCCCATCAAAAATGCGAACAGACGCAAATATTGGATATGATCAACATATACTCTTGATTTGTCAAAATTACAAGCAGGTGGAGGTACCAACGCATCAAACTCATCCTATAAAAGCCTCATTTTAGTAAAGTATGCCGAACCAGTCATGTTACCTTGATTCAAGTTGCAAATCTCTCGATGAAGTTGATAGCTTCCGGATCCATCGACTTTATTGAATCTTTCACTCAGATTAGCCCAAACCATCGCTGTATCTGAGGCATATATGATCCCACTCAATAATTCTTTGGAGACGGTATTCATGATCCATGCAAGCACAAATGCGTTGCACTTCTCCCATTGCTCTTCCAACTCAGGCTTGTAATGCGATTTCTTACATGTTCCGAGAACAAACCCTAATTTGCTCTTGGCTCGGAGCGTAATCAGCATCGACCTACTCTATAATGAGTAGTTTTCGGCTCTTGTGAGTTGCACAGATGTCAGTAAACTCCCAGGAGTATCGGACGGATGAAGATACAGGGGATGATTCCTGTTCTTCTCCACCGCATCGACCGTGTCAGGCGAAATCCTAACGGAATTAGATGTTGCGTCTGTTGCTACCATTTTCGACGAGCTCTGTCGATCGTCAATGGCATCACAGCATGGTGAGCTAGATCCATCGGTGCTCTGATACCATCTTGGGATTTAGGACAAAGTACTTGAAGAAGAAGATAGAGAGAAAAGGAAATGTTCTGGAAGAGTAAAGTGGGAAAATGTATTATGTATTTACTATAGCCACATGTGTGGCAAGTATATATACACATGCACAAGTACACTGTAATTATTGTGTATTGACATTACATATTATTGACTCCCAATAACCACTATTAACTAACTAACTATTACATCTAACCAACTAACTACATCAATTAACAAACACAACTACACATTTAACTAATATCTTCAATAAATTTAATTTTCAAATGAAATAGTGTCTTTATTCAGTCTAATAAAATTATCTTAAAAGTAACTTATAGTCACTTGATACGTGAAGTCGGTAAGAAACATCCTCCAAATCCTCTCTTTACATATTCATTAACGTTGTAAAATATAAAAAGTTTCAATAATCATGATGCTTTTTGGAACATCCATCTTCTTTCTATCATTTTCTTCCTTTTTTTTCTTGAGGATTCATTTTCAATATGAAGTCACCACGGTGGTTAAATTTTATTGATAGAGAAAAACAAGAAAATGATTGGTAAAGACACTCATTATCCTTATCTCACTAAGTAGCATGGATTAAAAAAAATCTTTATCTTTAATGTACCAATGGATAGTAATAGAGCACACAAATCACATTACTAATTTCATATTAAAAAAATTAAAAGAAAATGAGTGTAATAACTTAACTTCTCTTTTTTTACATAACCCTTGTATGATTTGAAGCTTCACGTAAAGGTATATTATATGTTTTGACTTGTTAACATGCCCAAATGAAGATTTGAGAGGCTCGGGGAGTTTCGACATCATTGAAATCTTGTTTGAAATAACAAGATTCTCTAGCACTATGCTTTCTTCACAATCAAAGAATATGGTCAAACACTAAGTTTATAGAGTCGTTAAATTAGTTTCATTAGTCAAAAAGTATAATCACATACAAAGACGAATTGTACTATATAAAACCAGTCTAAAGTTGTACTTTATTTCAAAATATTTTTTTTCAACTTTTCGTAGTAGGATCTTCTTCGAGAAGTGTTTTGCTTGAACAACTAACAAAGGGAGAGGAGAGAAGTTTTTTTCTTTTGATGTTAGATAAAGAGAAAGTGTCATTCTTTTCATTCACAAAAGCTTTCATTCTATTTTTCTTAAGCGGTATGATGATTAGAGTCCTAAACTAACACTCTATCCTTTCATTATTTTAGAAATAATTAAATATATAATAAATATAGATTATTTATTTTATTTACATGGATTTGTATTGACCTACATGAGTGATTTGATCCAATTTCCTTCATCTAACTCACACACAGATAGTCGGTTAATCCTTATTTACATTTTGTAACATTTCATATATAATGACTAAACCATGTGATCAATGCATTATTCGAGAGCTTCATTATTATACATCTATTAGGAATCATATAACATCTCGATCAATGAAACTTAGAGTAGATTATAGTATGCAATACCTTAAATTATTTATCACATTTATATTTCTTGTATACAGTACCTTAGATTATTTATCACATTTATACTTTTCGTCATCTCTTTCTTAAATTTGAGATCATCATTATGTTCTTATCTCACAAACAAACATAAAGAATCGATTAACAAACACAAGTAATGTGATAGGTAATTACTGATCTTCCTTATCGTATAATCTCAATGTAATATGTTTTTCTAGAAATGTTCCGTCAAATTGGATCAAGCATGATCTCTTGGCAACATACTAAAATAGCAAACATCAAATTGAATCTCACAAAACTGATTAAAGTTACAAGGGTACAATATGAAAAATTACTTATAATTCTTAAGACTTCACAAGATAGCAAGTAGAAAATAAACTTGTGTCACAATCCATTATGGCTTGTAGTTCCAGGCTCTTCTATACCTAGGGGTTTGAGTGTGGTTGGATGCCTATAGAGAGAATGAACCAGAGGGGTTTCCATCACCATCACCATCATCGGTTGCTTTGTTGTGATTTTTCAGAACTAGTCCCCAAAATCTATTTCTGTATTACCTTCTCAACCATGGAATTGACTTCATTAAATATAACATGTGCATTTTTTTTAACACATTTAGTTCTTTTATTGAATACTTTGTAGGCCTTGCTCAGAGATGAGTATCCTAAAAGGATTCCATCATCACATTTAGCATCAAACTTCCCTAGGGAATCTTTCACATTATTGCGAGCATAACACACACCCAAAGGATCTAAGATGTTCTAGGTTAGGCTTTCTGCCTTTAAGTAACTCATAGGGCATTTTATTCAGGACTGGTCGAATCATGCACCTATTTATCAAGTAGCAAGCAGAGTTGACAGCCTCTGCGCAATAGCTCTGTGGGAGACTATTGGCAATCAACATAGTTCTTACTATGTCTTCCAGAGATCTATGTTTTCATTCAACCACATCATTTTTTTGTTGTGTCCTGGGAGCAGAGAAGTTGTGAACTACCCCTTTTTCTATGCAGAATTTTAAAAATTTTGAGTTTTCAAATTTTGTTCTATGATCAGATCTTAGGCTTATTAGTTTACACTTCAACTTCTTTTGCACAATCTTTGCAAATATTGTGAATGCATCAAAGGTTTTTTCCTTAGTTTTAGGAAGAATGTCCATGTAAATCTAGAAAAGCCATCTACGAGTATGAAGACATACCTGTTACCTCCTTGACTTTGTACACACATTGGTCCACCGAGATCGATCCATGTGAATCAGTTCCAGGGGTTTGAGATACTTACCATCCCAATGGGATGGAAGCGATTTCTAATACGTTTCCTTTGTGCATATGCATCACATACTTGATCCTTACTGATCTTCCCTTCAGGAAGTCTAATGACCAACTCCTTTGATATCAGCTTGTTGATTGTTGAGAAACTTGCATGCCTGGAACTCTTATGACACATATTTGATTCATCACTTATGCTACTAAGCCACTTTAACATGGATTTTTCAGGCCCCCTTATGTCAACTTTGTACACATTGTATTTTTCCCCTTATAACTAGCTTTTTTGATATTGAGTTAGTCACCTCGCATTTAGAGGTTACACATCATTTCCTTTGTCACACATATGAGAGATGCTAAGCAAGTTGTGCTTGATTCCCTCAATATAATACATATTTTCAATGCATTAAGACTGTGAAATCCTAACTTTTTCAATCCCCTTGATCTCTCGCTTTTCATTTCCAAAGCCAAATTTCTTACCTGGGAAGTTATTCAGTAGAAGAAAGCTATGCTTATCTCCTATTATGTGTCTGGCGCATGGACTGTCTAAATACCATTACTTTAGCCTTCCTCCCACTAGATCTTGTACTTATTAGCAAGGGTTAGTTTTGGGTACCCAAATCCATTTGGGTCCCTTTTCCTTATAGAAGGATAAATTAGATCTCGCCTGGCTCATCCGAGTAAGTTTCTTTTAGAGGAACCAGAGTTTTTTATTTTCCTTCCATAGGTCCTTTTCAGATAGGTGTGATTACTTTTAATTGCCTCAACATTCTTGTTACACTTATTTCTCATATGACCTGAATTGCCACACAGAGTACACAGGATTCCAGAGTTGTTTTTGATCCTTTTAGGTTTGCTAATTTTGATTCCTATCCCATACTTGGTGGTTGAACAATCGATCTGCATATCATCAGCAGAAAGAAGGACCTGATCCACTTCACTGTGTGCTCTAATTTACCCTTGGTCTGTTCTAATTTTTTAAGAAGAGCTTCATTTCTTTTGGTCAGGCTCATCAGCTCGTCCCCTAGATTTTTTGCCTTTTCCTCTAAGGCCATGAGAACACGATTCATAATATATTTCTCTTTCTCGGAGGAATTCAAATTATCTATCTCCTTTTAAAATTTTCTATTGACAATTTCAAGACTCACATTTTCACTTCTTTATAGTGCATACTCTTCCAAAAGATTTTCTTTAGTAACACTAGTAAATAGGTATGCATCGATTAAGATTCATGAAAAAGACAATTTTTTTCTTAGAGTACCTATATATGTTCTTTTTAACATGTTTGAAACTTACCTTGGTCTCCTGTTGGATATTGCCTCTATTTACTGGATTTTCCCCAGCCATTAGCTCTAGGTTGTCATCCTCGTCTCCTACTCCAAAGTTTGAGTCATCAAGTTAATCATGGACTTTGATTTCAGTTTTATCTATACAAGTCTCGTCATCAGTCTTCAAGTGTGACCATTGCAAGAAAATCATACTATTCAGGCCATTTCATAGCCAAAAAGAACTGATTTTCAAGAGCGTCTCAATCTGACTCTTCACCTGAGGAGTTTCCCATGGCTTCTAGGGTCTTCCTCATAGAACTATTGACCTCCTAATTTGTCATTTTTCTATCCTTGGGAATGTTCTGCTCACTACTAGTTTCCTTGACCTTTTTAGGATTATTATTCTTGCACTCCAGAGCCCATAATGGACAAAACTTAATGAAGTGATCTAGCCTGCCGCACCTGTGACACATTTGTTCTCTGAGATCCTTGTCTATATTTCTTTGATAGTTTCTTTTCTGACCTCCTTGACCTTTTCTTTTCTCAGTATACGTTGGAATCGTTTGGTCATCAAGGCAATGTTCTTCTATTTAAAGTCTTTCTTTTTCGTGGCCTTGAGAACCAGGTGCTTCTCCTTTATCTTCCCATTCAACTCCTTCTATTGATTCTTTTTCAGTTCATAGGTCAAGAGGTTTCCAACCAGTTCATTCATAGTCAAAGCATCCATGTGTCTTGCCTCTGTGATGGCTTTCGCTTTGCTTTCGCATGACTCAGGCAAGACTCTTAAGAGGTTTTATTTTATAGCTTTGTCAATTGGGATGAGTTCTCCAAGTGAATAGATCTCGTTTATAATGGTAGTGAATCTTGTATGCAGTTCCTAGATGGTTTCTTCTTCCATCTTTTGAAAAGTTCATACTGTCAGTTCAGATTATCAATCTTATCCTTCTTAACTTGACTTGTCCCTTTATGAGCTGTCTCGAGAGTGTCACGACCCAAGCCTAGGGTCTAGACGTGACACGGAGAATGGGAAACCCGAAGATAATCCAAACAAGCCTCTTAGCATATCGTGTACACATCCTTGGTTGCGAAAGCAAATTAAACAAACACAAGAGTTAAATAAATGAAAAATGAAAAGGGATTAAAGGAAACCATTCATAATAATAATAATAACATAAGAAGAGTCAAGCTTCAAAATCATAGACAAACCTTGACATAATATCCAATGACACTTTTACAAAGAATGGAGTGAGGTCCAAGACACTTCCCAGGCTCACCCTCATTTAATAAGTATTCAACATAAGAAAAAGTCCCTGTAAAGAATGAATGAGAATAGATATTGCCCTCGGAATTAAGGACTCACCAACTAGCTTTCTTCATGATAACCAAACTAGTCACGTGGAGGAGGAGGATAATCAAATGGAGCTCTGGTCCCTACATGGTGATATCATATAGGCATAAAGTATGCGTTAGTATGTTTGAATGTACTAGTATGTGGGATGCAATGCAACAAGAATCATAAGCTATAATAACAAGATGCTTAATCATATTCAATGAACATAAGCTCAATATACCATGTGTAATCAATGCGTAGGACGAAACATGCTTAAGAATAATCGTACTTGTATATCTAGATTAACACCATAAAGTAACATGAATAGATCATACAACAACCTTGTACGAGAGGGTGAGGGATATAACATAGGTCATAACCCCTTCTAGTAGGTAATGGATAATACATGAGGGCAGAGGAGTAGCATAGGTCATAACCCCTACATGTAAGCATGAGATAATGAATAGTACATGAGGGTAGAAAGATAGTATAAGTCATAACCCCTACACATAAGCGTGAGGTAATACATAACATTGAATCGCATATGAGGATAGTATAATTCATAACCCCTACACATAAGCATAAGGTAATACATAACATTGAATCGCATATGAGGGTGAGGCATACCACGTAGTTCATAACCCCTTAACGAGAGTATAATATATTGCATAACATTGAATCGTACATGAGGATAAGGTATACAACATAGTCCATAACCTCTTCATGTAAAAATTGGCCTTGCACCAGAGGGTAAGTCATATAACACAGTTCATAACCCCTCCTAGTAGGCTTCACAATTCATAAGAGCATAAACTTTAGCATAAAAACTCAATAAATCATCAACAATCAAGACTTGTAAGAATCATGCAATAGGTCATAGAAAAATTTGAGAATTCTTGTCAAGACATTTTATCAAACAGGTGGTGGGCATACATGAAATCATGCAAATACAAGGGTATGGATCATGAAATAGTGAAATCAATGCATCTTAAAGTCATGTAAAATAGCCCACCAATACCATAGTAAAATCCCATCATGGGTAACATGGAAATCATATCAAAATTTCACAATAACTCATAGATTTCATAGCTTGAATCATGTATAGTGTCAATAGACAAGATTGATTCATAGTATAAACTTACAATAGATATTCATGCATAATCAACAATATTTGATAAAATCCAACATATTTCATGCTCATACTTCATAATAATAGATGTCCATAAGTAATACAACTTGAAAACATGCAATTTTCATAAAAAAGAAAGATTGGGCTCCATGGGTGAAAGGACCCAATGGATGAAACCCGCATACCTTAAACTTGGGTTTTCTTGATATAGAATTGAAGGAGACTTAAAGCATGAATGGAGTTCTTGAGATCCGGAATTAAGTTTGGGACACTTGAATTTGGATAAAATATTTGGTTAAGTCCTAGAGAGGGTTTTGAAAGAGTCTTGAGTGATATAGAGTTAAAAAAAATGGCTAAGTGTAAGTATTTTCACGCATAAGTGGGCATGGGGCTATGACCCCAATGCACTTGGGCCGAAATAGAAAAATAGGGGAAAAACTGCACAGGTACACGTCTGGTCCGTGACGCGGACCCAATGCGAAGGCACCTTTTACACTACTCCGCGACGCAGCCAAGGCGCGGATCGCCACTATTTTTGAAAAATTAGCGACAATCATTTTTCGCTACGGGTCTTCTAAAATCTAGATTATACCTATTTTTTACTCAATTTTTCCCCTTGATCAAGAATATAAAGTCAAATTTTTTATATCACGCACGAATTTTGAGATATATAAAAATTATGATTATGGGCATTTTCAAAGCACATTTTAGTGGCGTTTCAAAAAGTGTCCCAGATCTCCTTTGCATCTTGATAGACAGAGCATCAGGACCTATTCCACAAATCAGAATCTTCTTAGCCTTAGCATTATTTTTAATGGATAGCTTATCAGAAACATCTCATTTAGTTCTATCTTGGGGAACTCGAGTATTTGGCTCTATGTCATTCTTCGTGAGAATGGTTGTTCCATCTAGTTTTACATTCCAGAGATATGGACTTTCACCAACGCGATGATCCATCATACGATTCTTCCACCATCTATAGTAGTTGTCGTTGAATAGTGATGGCCTTATTTGAGAAGCTCCTTCTTGCAAAATAGGTAGTTTCGTCATAATTTTTTTTCAGATGTTAGCCTTTAGTTGAAAAGACCCGCTTCAATACCAATTGAAAAGATTTCTACCCCTAATACTCAATAGAACCAGGTTATTAAGTCACAGCAGAAGAACTAATACAAATACAACAACCATAATAGCACATAATGTATAATGAAAAAACCCCTTACTTAAGGGAGAAACAATCACTACGCCTAAAACTCATAGGTTTTCAATAACTTACTACTTCAATCGAGCAATGTTAAGGTTACAAGCATGCAACTCTCAACTCACTCTCACTTCTCACACACCCAGATCACAAGTGATCAATAAACACTTTAGCAGGAAGCCAAACCCACTCCCAATACTTAGATTTCTCAACAACACAACCTCAGTTAAAATGATTGTCACTCAACAACTATTCTAAGGAGATTGCTAACTATAGAACATACAAGAAAACCTAACTCTACATCATCTTAGTCTTCTCGAGTGCCTGATGCCTTATTTCTCGACAATGGTATTCAGATTTGCAAAAGATACTCTTCTAGGGTTTTTGCACTACTAAACAACTGTGAAAAAGTGACAAACAAAAAATTGACGGACTAAAGGACGCAGTCCATTGCTTTTTCCTTTTTATTTTTTTTTAATTTAACAATTAAAAGTGAGGAACAATGTCTATATGTCTGTCGCTTTTTCTGGCAGAATTTTTTGCCAATTTTTCTTAAATATTATATAATTATTTCATAGTAAAGCGACGTTGTTCGTCGCAATATTTTTTGTTATTTTTTTAACTTTAAAAATTACAACAGATAAAAAGATACCGTCTGTCTCTTTTTTATTAAATTTATTAATTTAAATTTTTTAAAAATTGTGACGGACAGCGTTGCGAATCGATCGCAATTTTGGTCAAATGGTCAAAAAATAATTAATGAGGGGCGATGAACAAAAAGACATTGTCCGCCCCCCACCTTATATAAAAAAAATTCACCTGTTTTTCACCTCATTTTCCCCCTTTCCTAAAATCATTTCTCTCCTTAAAAACCCTAATGCTGCACCCAATTTTCATCCGCCACTACCCATTGCCGTTGATTGCCGCCACCGCTCTAGTCCCCCTTCCCCATCACCCTAAGGTACTATTTTTCTTCGTTTTGCTCCATTTTAGTGTTTTTAGGTATTTTTTGTTCTTTAAAATTTTTTAATTTTGCAACTTATTAGCTAGTGTATGTAATACCCCCCATGTGCTTAAGAATGCCCTATAAGGGTATTTCTTGAATATCTCATAATCCGTGTATGATTTTGAAAATTCGACTTCATATTCTTCAGGAGGCAAAATTGTGTGGGAGAAAGGTAACCCTCGTTTTTTAGAAGACCTGTAGAGAAAAATAATTTTCGCAACGGCGGGCCGATGCAGTGTGCCTGTGCGCCGTCCCCGCGATGCGCCTGGGGCGCGCCTTAGTGCAATTGTGGCCTGCCCGACTGGTCTGCGTAGCTCCTAGGGCGTGGACCGGTGCAGGAATTTCCTGATTTTTCTTATTTCATCTAAGGGCATTTGGGTAATAACCTAATGTCCAGTTAAAAATGAAATCCTCCTTCCGTAGTCATTTTTCATCTCTAAAACCCATAAAACCGTCTCAAATCCTCTCAAGAACATCAACCAATACCCCATTACAATTCAAGACTCTCAAGAACCAACTTTGGATCTCAAGAAACCAATCCAAGCTCGAAGTTTTCCCCAAGCCAATTTTAAGAAATTTTAAGGTTTAAGGTATATGAGTTTCATTCGTGGGACCCTTCCACCCATGAAGCCAAATCTTCCCACTTTATCAAATTTTATGATTTTAATGTTGGTTATTTTATGGTTAAACTTTATTATGCATTAAAAACATGATTTGAGGTTGGATTCTTCAAGTATTGACTATATATGCATGAATATCTATTGAGGCTTATTTCGTGAATTGATTTATACCTATTGAGGCTAGGAATGACATGAACTATGAAATTATGAATGATGGTGAATTTTTAAGATGGATTTCATGACACCCAAGTGAGGATTTTATTACTATGTTTGTGGGTTGATTTCATTGAATTCAGAATAAATTGATTTTACTCCTTGTCCTATACTCCTAAATTGTATGATTTTAAATATGTGTATCCATACCCTACATGTTTGAGTAAGTTTGCATGATAACAAATCTTATGATAATGAAAGGTTATTGTATGATTTGCAAGACAAGTATTTTATGATAAGTTATGGGTTCCCAAGCATACGTTGAACTCATGAAAAGTTTTTATGATCTACAAGTGAATTATTGAGCTCTTATGCTATGTTTCATTCTCATGTGAATTGTGAAACCTACTAAAAGGTGCTATGAACTCAGTTATATTCCTCACCCTCTAGTACAAGGCAATGTCTACATGAAGGAGTTATGAACTAAATTGTGTACCTCACCATGAAGCAGTTATGAACTAAATTGTGTACCTCACCCTCATGTACAACTTAATACTATGCACTACTTAGTGCTTACA
This sequence comes from Solanum clarkiae, assembly GCA_011800125.2. Classification (NCBI taxonomy): domain Eukaryota; kingdom Viridiplantae; phylum Streptophyta; class Magnoliopsida; order Solanales; family Solanaceae; genus Solanum; species Solanum clarkiae. Next base: position 10,515 of record JAABOM020111945.1, on the reverse strand, counting down.
TGAAGTGGCTATGAACTAAGTTGTATGCCTCACCCTCATGTACTATCCAATACCTACTAGAAGGGGTTATGAACTAAGCTATATTCCTCACCCTCTAGTACAAGGTAATTAGATGAGCTATTCATGTTGCTTTATTGTGTTAAACAATTTATGCAAATATGATTATTATCACGCATGTTTTAACCTAAACTTGATTATACATGTCATATTGAGCTCCGGTCTAATGATTATAATTAAGCATCTAGATTATTATAGATTATGATTCTTATTGCATTGCACCCCGCATACTTAGTACATTCAAAGTACTAATGCATACTCTATGCCTATATGATATCACCATGTAGGAACCGAATCTCCCAGTGATTCTCCTCCTCCACATGGCTAGCCGGATCATTTGAAGTTAGCTTTTGGTGAGTCCTTATATCCAGAGACAATATCTACTTTCTTTCATGTTTATGTTAGGATTTTATCTTATGCTTTTTGATACTAATCTATGAGGGTGATCTTAGGAAATGTCTTAGCCCCCGCCCCATTCGTAGCAGAGGTATTGATGGATATTGAGTTAGTTTGTATTAGTGAGCTTAACTCCTCTTATGCTTATGTTATTATGAAAGACTACCCTTAGTCCCATATTTCCCTCTATGCTTTTTATGTTGGTTGCTGAGATAAAAGTCCCCAGCCCCGCTCCTCTTAGACTCTGAAGCTACTTGTTTTTGTCATATTTTGATTCTGCAACCAAGGATATATTTATGATATGCTAAGAGGCTTTTTTGGTGTCTCTTTGGGTTCCCCATTCGCTGTGTCACATCTAGGCCCTAGGTTCAGGTCGTGACAAGCTTAGTATCAAAGCACTAAGTTGTTAATGGACCTCGTTAATCCAATGCATCACATCAAGTAGAGTCTTGTTCATGGTTGTGAAGCGACCCACAATTATGAATAGGAGGCTTTGAGGCGTCTAGGAAATGCTTTAATTCTTCATGATCTATGTCGTGCTCTAGATTAAAAGATAAGACTTCCTTCCCTAATGAACGCTCTTTTGCTCTTTTAGGTCATGCCACTACCAAGAGGAAGGCCACGAAGGGCCCACACACTCGATGAGGGTCCAGCTCATCAAGCTCCCCAAGGAGAAGGGGCCACACAAGTCGAATTTCAGAATGTCATCACCATGTTGGCATATGCTATGACTAACCAATTAAAGCAAGGGGCCCAAGCTCCGCATGCTCCTATTCCGGCCTCAAGAGTGAGGGACCTTGCAAGGATGAACCCCGCAGAGTTTCAGCATTCCAAAACGGAAGAGGATCCCTAAGAGTTTATTGATGAGGTGTATAAGGTGCTTCTTATTATGGGGGTGAGTTCGAAAGAGAAAGCAAAGCTTGCGTCTTATCAATTCAAAGGTGCTGCAAAAATTTGGTTTGCTCAATGAAAACTTGAGAGGGGGAACAATGACCCTATCTCATGGGAGGAATTCAAGGCTGCCTTCCTCAATTGATTCTTCCGTATTGAGTTAAGAGCGGCAAAAATGATGGAATTTATGAATCTCAAGCAAGGCTCTATGCGTGTGAGGGAGTATTTCCTCAAATTTAACGAGCTCTCAAAGTATGATCTTCACTTGGTTGCCAATTCTAGGGAAAGAATGAACAAGTTTGTGTCGGAGGTGTCCGACTTGGTGAATAAAGAATGTCACACCACTATGCTTGTGGGTGACATGGACTTGTGTTATGGCATGGTAATTTCAGTTTTCGCTATCTAAAAATACGATACCATTACCATAGCAAATTAGCTCGTTATGGTGCGGTATTTCTAATTTTGGTTTTGTTATTTTATGGTATAGTTGTTTGATAACCATAATTAACTTGACTTTGTATTTAATATATTCATATAATAAAGAAATATTACTTTAATAATATTAAAAACGTCTCAAAATAATCAATTAAGTGATCAAATACTATATGCAATTTCAAGTTGTGGACAATACATAATACAAAAGCTAATCAATGCTTTCAAATTTATTTTTCTCAAAATTTTCTTTAACATGGTCAGTAATGGGAGTGCCAACTGGACTGTCAAGGTTCTTCCAGAAGCTCTATATATATTTAAAATAATTTAAAATTTAACATACGTACATACATACATACATACACACACACACACACACACACACACACACACACACACACATATATATGTATGTATATGTATGTATATATATATATATATATTATTTTGGTATAATATACGGTATTTTGGTGGTTATTTTTTAAATACCAAATACCATTCCGAATACCACAAAAATTTATAAGTCATATCAAATACCATAATTACTATACCACGGTACAAAATAATTCTATTTTAATATGGTATTCGGTATATACCATACTATGCCCACCCCTAGTCTCAACTCATGACCTACGTTGAACAACTTGAAGGGGAGAAGAGTAGGAAGAGGAGAAGTGGGGAGTCCAAGAGGGCTCGGTTTGATGATGGCTTCCAAGGTGCTAAGGGTGGCCGTTTCCAAAAAAGTCACAAATTTCAAGGCCAAGGGTCCTTTAATGCTCCAAATAAAAGATTTTCTAATGATAAGGTGTCTAACCTAAGGTTGGTTCCAAGGTGGCAATGGTGGGGCAAGTTTTCCAAGGTGCCCACAATGGGGAAGGAATCATAATGGCAAGTGGTTGAGGGATTCGAATGCTTGTTATGGGTGGGGAAGAGTAGACCACAAGATTGTTGATTGTCCCTATGCTCAAAACAAGGGTAAAGATGGTCATCCTCAAGGACCAGGTGTTCATGTTGATCAAAGGGCCCAAGGTGGTCGACAAGGGGGTAGTCCACGTCATAATCAGTTTTATGCTCTTCAAGGGATACAAGGAGTGGATGAGGTGCCTGATGTTGTTATCGGTCTGTTAAAGGTTTTTGATTATGATGTATATGCTTTATTAGATCCGGGTGCCACTCTTTCCTTCATTACTTCTTTTGTTGCTACTAAGCTTGATGTGTGCTCTGAATTGTTATGTGAACCCTATGAGGTGTCTACCCCCATTGATGAGTCTATTATTGCTAGAAATTTCTATAGGGGATGTCCTGTGTCTATATTGCATAAAGTCTTCCCTTGTGATTTTGTTGAACTTGATATGGTGGATTTTGACATTATTCTTGGGATGGATTGGTTACATGTATATTATGCTTCCATTGATTGTAGAACCCGTAAGGTTAGGTTCCAAATTCCTAATAAGCCCGTCTTTGAGTTGAAAGGTCATGATTCGGCGGTTAAGGGTAGATTTATCTCTTGTCTTATGGGACAAAAATTGATTTCTAAGGGTTCCATTTACCATCTTGTAAGGGTTAGAGACGTTGAGTCTAAAGTCCTTCCTATTGAGTTGGTTCCAGTGGTCAATGAGTTTCTTTATGTCTTTTCCGATGTTCCTCCCGAAAGAGAAATAGACTTTGGTATAAACTTCCTCTCCAATACACAACCCATTTACTTCCCCCTTACTGTATAGCCCCGGTGGAGTTAAAGGAGTTGAAGGACCAATTAAAGGATTTGTTGGAGATAGGTTTCATAATCCCTATCAAGTCACATTAGGGTGCAACGGTGTTGTTTGTAAGAACGAAAGATGGCTCACTTAGAATGTGCATCGACTACCGGTAACTCAATAAGGTCACTATAAAGAACAAGTATACCTTCCAAGGATAGATGACCTATTTGCTCAACTACAAGGGACTAGTCATTTTTCTAAGATTGATCTTTGGTCCGAATACCACCAAGTGAGGGTGAAGGAATGTGATATTCCCAAAATAATTTTTCGGACTAGATATGGACATTTTGAATTTGTAGTGATATGTTATTTGGTTTAACTAAAACACCGATAGTATTTATGGATCTCATGAATAGGGTGGTTAAATCCTACATTGATATGTTTGTGATAGTCTTCATAGATAATATATTGATTTATTCCCGAAGTGAAGAAGAGAATGTAAATCATTTGAAGGTGGCGTTGCAAATTTTGAGGGATAAGAAGTTGTTTGTCAAATTTGATAAATGTGAATTTTGGTTGAAAGAGGTTGCATTCCTAGGGCATGTGGTATCGGGTGATGGAATTAAAGTGGACTCCAAGAAGTCGGAGGTGATAAAAATTGGCCTAGGCCCTTGACACCGACGAATATTAGGAGTTTCTTGGGTTTAGCAGGGTACTACCAGAGATTCCTTAGTGGTTTCTCTTCAACTGCTTCCCCATGACAAAATTGACACAAAAGAAGGCAAAATTTGTTTGGACTGATGAATGTGAAAGAAGTTTTCAAACTGTGAAAGACAAGCTTATCTCCACGCCTATTTTGGCTTTACCGAAAAGGTTAGAAGGGTTTGTGGTTTATTTTGATGCCTCAAGGATTGGTTTGGGGTGTATATTGATGCTAAATGGAAAGGTTATAGCATATGTTTCTCCGCAACTAAAGGTGCATGATCGTAATTATCCTACCCACGATCTTGAATTAGCAGTCGTGATGTTTGCTTTGAAAATATGGCGTCATTATTAATATAGTTCATGTAGATGTATTTACCGACCACAAGAGTCTCCAATATGTGTTCACCCAAAAGAATCTTAATTTGAGACAAAGAAGATTGTTAGAGCTCCTTAAGGATTATGGAATGAGTGTGCACTATCATCCCAACAAAGGTAATGTTGTGGTCGATGCTCTAAGTAGAGTGTCCATGGAAAGTGTAACTCACATTGATGATGGCAATAAAGAGGTGGCTAGAGAAGTTCAGCGGTTAGCTAGGTTGGGGTTTAGATTGAATAAAATTGAAAATGGAGGTGTGGTGGTTATTGATGGTTCCAAATCTTCTTTGATTGAAAAGGCCAAGCCAACAAGACCTTGACCCCACCTTGTTATAATTGAAAGCTTTGGTGAAGAATGGTAAAGTGGAGGTTTTCTCTCAAGGGGAAGATAATGTCCTTATGTATCAAGGTAGACTATGTGTGCCTAATATTGATGACTTAAGGAGTTGATTTTGAAAGAGAGACATAATTCGTCCTACTCTATTCACCCCGGTTCCACAAAAATGTATAGAGACTACTAGAGGGAGGTTTATTGGAGGGGTGGTATGAAGAGGCATATTGTCCAGTTTGTAGCCGGTAGTCACAATTGCCAACAAGCGAAAGCTGAACATCAAAGGCCAGGTGGCTTAGCCCAAGACATAAATTCCTACTTGGAAGTGGGGAGAGATTAACATGGATTTTGTGATTGGTTTTCCAAAGACTAGGAAGCACATTGATTCTATTGGGGTTATTGTTGATAGGATGACAAAATCATCTCACTTTCTACCAGTTAAAACGACTTATGGTGTCGAGGATTATGCCAAGTTATATATTCATGAGTTGGTTAGGTTCATGGGGTACCATTATCTATTATTTTGGATCATGGTGTCCAATTCACTTTTCATTTTCAGAGATCCTTCTAAAAGGTCTTGGTACCAAGGTCAAGGTTAGCACGATTTTTTATCCTCAAACGGATGGTCAAGCCGAAAGGATAATTCAAAATCTTGAGGATATGCTTAGAGCTTGTGTCTTGGAGTTCAAAGGTAGTTTGGATGAACATCTTCCACTCATTGAGTTTGCTTGTAGTAATAGCTACCACTCTAGTATTGGCATGACTCCCTTTAAAACTTTATATGGTAGGCATTGTAGATCCTCGGTTGGATAGTTTTTTATGTAGGGAAAATGATTTTGTTAGGTCTGGATTTGGTTATGGAAACTTTAGAAAAGGTGAGGTTGATAAGAGAGAAATTGGAGATGGCTCAAAGTAGGCAAAAATCCTACTCCGATGTGAGCAAAAGAGACCTTGAGTTTAATGGTGATGATTGGTATACTTGAAAGTCTCACCCATGAAGGGTGTGGTTCGATTTGGCAAGAAAGCAAAATTGAGCCCAAGGTTTGTCAGACCCTACAAAATCTTGAGGAGAATTGCTAAGATTACCTATGAATTGGAGTTGCCTATAAATATGAGTATAGTTCATCCAATCTTCCATGTACCCATGTTGAGGAAGTGTGTGGGCGATCCTAGTGCTACAGTACCCTTAGAGGTTATGAGTATTGTGGAGGATAACTTGACCTATGAGGAGGTATCAGTGGAGGTATTGGATAGGCAAGTGAAAAGGTTAAGAAACAAAAATGTGACATCCGCCAAAGTCCTTTGGAGGAATCATCAAGTTTAAAGTGCCACTTGGGAAGGCGAAGGGGACATGAAAAGGTGATATACATACCTCTTTTACTCTACTCAAGCCGAAGGTAACAATCTAAGTCCTTTCTATGATTTCAAGTCTTAAGTTTCAGCCCTCATATTATTTTTGCATGCATACATGTTAATGGTGACAAGTTTTGATGACTTATGATGCATATGTGTGAAACTTTTTAAGAATGATGTTTCAAGTGCATTTGTTGCATTCATGTCGGACTGAAAGTCTCATCATTACTCCTCTTATATATATTTCTTTGACATTCGGGGACGAATATTTCCAAGGGGGAGCTATCATAACACTCCTCATGTGCTTCGGAATGCCATATAAGTGTATTTCTTGAATATCTAAAAATATATGCATGATTTCTAAATTCCAACTTCATATTCTTATTCAGGCAACAAAATTGTGTGCGAAAAGGATAGCCCATGATTTTTGGAAGACCCGTAGTGAAAAATAATTTTCACAATAGGGAGATCAAGGTAGTGTGCCTGCGTGCCATCCCCGCGATATGCCTGGGGCGCCCCTTAGTGCAATTGTGGCCTATGCGATTGATCCATGTAAGTCCTAAGGTGCGAACCAGTGCAGAAATTTTCTAATTTTTCTTGTTTCGTCCAAGGGCATTTGGGTAATAACTCAATGCCCATTTAAACGTGAAACCCTCCTTCTTTAGTCATTTTTCATCTCTAAAACCCACAAAACCCTCTCAAGTCCTCTCAATAATATCAACCAATACCCCATTAAAATTCAAGAATCTCAAGAACCAACTTTGGAATTCAAGGACCCAATCCAAGCTTCAAGTCTTCCCTAAGCCAATTTCAAGAAATTCCAAGGTTTAAGGCATGTGGGTTTCATTCATGAGGCCCTTCCACCCATGAATCCAAACCTTCTCTCTTTATCAAATTTCATAATTTTAATGTTGATTATTTTATGGGTAAAACTTTATTATACATTATAAATTAGATTTCAAGTTGGAGTCTTCAAGTATTAACAATATATGCATGAATATCTATTGAGTCTTATTCCAAGAATTGATTTACACTTATTGAGGCTAGGCATGACATAAACTATGAAAGTATAAATGATAGCGAATTTTTAAGATGGATTTCATGACATCCAAATGAGGGTTTTACAACTATGTTGGTGGGTTGATTCGAATGACTTCAAAATAAATTGATTTTACTTCTTCTTGTCCTATACTCCTAAATTACATGATTTTAAGCATGTGTATCCATACCTACCATGTTTGAGTAAGTTTGCATGATTACAAATCTTATGATGATGAAAGGTTATTGTATGATTTGCAAGACAAGTGTTTTATGATAAGTTATGGGCTCACAAGCATGTGTTGAACTCATGAAAAGTTTCTATAATCTACAAGTGAATTATTGATCATCTCTTATGCTATATTTTATTCTCGTGTTAATTGTGAAGCTGCTAGAAGGGGTTATGAACTAAGTTGTATTCCTCACCCTCTAGTACAAGGAAATGTCTACATGAAGGGGTTATGAACTAAGTTGTATGCCTCACCCTAATGTACAACTTAATAGTATGCACTACCTAGTGCTTACATGAAGGGGTTATGAACTAAGTTGTATACCTCACCCTCATGTACTATCCAATACCTGCTAGAAGGGGTTATGATTTAAGCTATATTCCACACTATCTAGTACAAGATATTTGGATGAGTTATTCATATCGCTTTATTTTTTAAAACAAGTTATACAAGGATGATTATTATCACACATGTTTTAACCTAAGCATTTATTGTACATGTCATATTGAGCTCCTGTCTAATGATTATGATTAAGCATCTATATTTTTATGGCTTATGATTCTTGTTGCATTGCACCCCACATACTTAGTATATTTCAAGTACTAACGCATACTCTATGCCTATATGATATTACCATGTATAAACCAGAGCTCTTATTGATCCTCCTCTTCCACGTGGCTAGCCGGATTGTTTGAAGTTAGCTTTTGGTGAGTCCTTATATCCGGGGACGATATCTACTTTATTTCATGTTTATGTTAAGGCTTTATCTAATACTTTTGGATACTTATCTGTGAGGGTGAACCCGGGAGATGTCTTGGCCTCACCCAATTCATAGTAGAAGTGTTGTTGGATATTGAGTTGGCTTTTATTAGTGAACTTAGCTCCTCTTATGCTTATATTATTGTGAAAGATTTCCCTTAGTCCCGTATTTCCCTCTAGATGAAAGTCCCAAGTCCCGCTTCCCTTAGACTCAAAAGTTACTTGTTGATGTCTTATTTTGCTTCCACAACCAAGGATGTGTTTATGATATGCTAAGAGGCTTGTTTGGAGTCCCTTCGGATTCTTCATTCACAGTGTCACATCTAGGCCCTAGGCTTGGGTCGTGACAGTGTATTCCAGTTATCTTGTTGATATTATGATATTAAAATACTTATTTTGTGTATTTCATTAAGAATATGTGAATGGAATTATTGTTTTGCTTCTATGACTATACTTTAAATTTTAGTTTTTGAAATTAGATTATGAATTGGATACTTTTCTGTTGGAATATTATTGTTATTAAATTACAATGGTATTAGCAAAGTTAATTTGTATATGTTGTGTGAATTAGTGATAAATATTTTAGGGTTTTAGTTTGAATTTGAGATTTTTTGAATGAGATTGAAAATTAGGTATTTTTTAGTTGGAATTGATTTATTGTTAAATTTAGAATGTTATTTACATAGTTAGTTTGTATATTTAATTGTGAATTAGTAAATGAAGATTTTAGGGCTTTAATTTGAATTGAGTTTTTTTGAACTAGATTCTGTATTGAGCTAATTTTTTGAGTTGGAATGTAAGTGTTATATTGAAGTTGAACTCTAAGGTGAACTTTGAACTTGAATATAATGTAAAACTTTATTCTTTAGTATTTGTTAAGTTGAACTTTAAAAAGTAGTTTTTAAGTAGATCTTAGATTTAATTTTGAACTTGAACTTTGGGATTTAGAACTTAACTTGAACTTCAAGTCGTGAATTTTGATTAGATATAATTTAAAACTTGAACTATAACATTTGTACTTAAGTTGACCTTTAGTAGTCTTTAACTTGAACTTAGATTTGATTTAGAACTTGAATATTTTAAATTGTGAATTTTAAAGTTGAATGTAATATAAAATTTGAACTTTAATTAGGATTTCTTAAGTTTGAACGTTAGGATCTTTTATTTAAGCAGAACTTAGATTTAAATTCATTAGAACTTGAATTTACAATTTTAGAACTTGAACTTTATTTGTGAACTTTGAACTTATATATAATGTAGAACTTGAACTTTAGAATTTGTTAAATTTAACTTTAGTAGTGTTTAACTTGAACTTAGATTTAGTTTGGAACTTGAATTGTAAATTGTGAAATTTGACGTTGAATGTAATATAAAATTTAAATTTTAGGATCTTTTTATTTAAGTTGAATTTAGATTTAATTTTGAACTTGCACTTTGGAATTTTAGAACTTAAGCTTGAACTTCAAGTTGTGAATTTTTATTAGATATAATTTAAAACTTGAACTATATATAGGATTTGTACTTAAGCTGAACTTTAATAGTATTTAACTTGAATTTAGATTTAACTTGGAACTTGAATATTTTAAGTTGTGAACTTTGAAGTTGAATGTAATATATAATTTGAACGTAGGATTTTTTTTATTTAAGTTGAACTTAGATTTAATTTTGAACTTGAACTTTGGGATTTTAGAACTTAGCTTGAACTTCAAGTTGTGATTTTGGTTAGATATAATATAAAACTTGAACTATATATAGGATTTGTGCTTAAGTTGAACTTTGTAGTGTTTAACTTGAATTTAGATTTAAATTGGAACTTGAATATTTTAAGTTGCAAACTTTGAAATTGAATGTAATATAAAATTTGAACTTTAATTAGGATTTCTTAGGTTTGAACTTTAGGATTTTTTTATTTAAGTAGAACTTAGATTTAATTTCATTAGAACTTGATTTTACAATTTTAGAACTTGAACTTTATTTATGAACTTTAAACTTGTATATAATGTAGAACTTGAACTTTGGGATTTGTTAAGTTTAATTTTAGTAGTGTTTAACTTGAACTTAGATTAATGTGGATTAAGTTGTGAACTTTGAAGTTGAATGTAATATAAAATTTGAAGTTCAGAATTTTTTTGTAAAAGATATCCTCTAGTTCCCTTCTATTTTAGTTTTGAACAATTTAGACTTTTTGGTAAACTTTGAAACAATTTAAAATTTGTAAATTGTAAAATTTCATTGTTTTTAGTGTTTAATT